>JAJMHT010000003.1:116242-235743 GCA_030583145.1 Metschnikowia vanudenii | reverse complement strand
GCAATGATTTCGGATTGCGAAGAGGTCTTCATGAGGGGTCACGCCCAATGGGAGACCTTGAGTGTGATTCTTGGGTCACACCAATCGTCATACACCAGATCCGAAGTTGTGAACTTGTTACAGGTTTTTTCTATAGCTTCTATAGTTTTTTGTAGTTGGGAAGTGCTGGTCACTTTTCAATTACAGCCTGTAATGAGATGTTTCTTTCAAAAAAAAAAAAAAAATGGGTTCCCCCTGCCTCAGGACCAATTTGCAAAAAGTGATCAGGCATAGTCAGATTGAGAGCCTCTTATTTCTTTTTACTCAACGAGTTAAATTGACTTGGCTATTCGTGTTATTGAAACCAAAAATTGATACCTTTGGGATAAAATAAAGCAGCAAAATAGTGAAATCGAGTTTCTTCTTGCCTCATTAGTCAATATATCAATGGCAATAAACTTAATAATTCCGCAGGTTTACAGTTTTTAGCAGGACGCATGTCTGATTTATTTAAGTCACGTATATACTTGTAGGATATTCAAACGGTTAATTTTAAAAGCTGCAATCTAAAGCATACTTCAAATTGTAAGAACTGTCGTAGACACCCCAGTGCTTCTCGACGTCACTAGTACCCGAGGTATCAGGCTTCCAGCCTTCGTCTTGAGCCTCAAAAACACATACGTTAATACCCCAGCCTCTAATAGCACAAATTGCTTGTTGCCAGAATTGTTTAGCGTTATTGAGGGTAGGGTATGCACTTTGGAAAGCAGTACCTTCTGTTGGCCAGCCGGTTTCACCAACCCAGAAGTCAATGTCAGTCAGGCCCTTCAAAGTCTGGATGGTTTGCAAAGCTTGCATAATGTCATCGAAGAAAGAGTAAGATGCATTTTGCATGGTTTGACCCTGCCAGTAAGAGAATGCGTTTGCAAAGACAAAATCGGCACTTTGGATTGCTGGGGTTGAGCCCGCGTCAACCAAAACATTCCAAGAGTCAACGGTTCCAACAGGAACTGAAGCATAAGACTCACCATTCTTGTCCTTAATTGTCTTCAATAAGTCCTTGATAGAGTTAATAGCGTCGGCCAATTCAGACGCTGTTAAGTCATCTCTGTACAAAGCCTCGGAACCAACAGTGAAAACCTTAACGGTAGACTTGGAGATAGTAGGCAAGTAAGTCTTCAAAGCTTGCTTTTCAGCAGCAAAGTGACTTGCATCGGTCGGCCAGATTCCTAACATCACTTGAAAGTTAGCTTGTTCAGCAACTGGACCCAAGATTTGCAAAGTATTGCAATCAGACACTGCGTAAGTTTTGACAATCGAAGTGTATGACTTCAAGTGGTTGAAATCATTCTGGTACTCGGCTGCAGTCTTACAGTTTCCTGCCTCATCTTTAACTCCTAAGTTGAAGCCGAGCTTCTGTGTTAGTATGTCAACAAAACATCAACCACTTAAGCTGTTGAGCAAAAATTATTGAGAGCACATTTCATGGTTATAGCCTCTTTATTGAAAAAAAACATACATCTCCCACAGCGTTCACACCTGAAATAGCTGCCACAGCAGCACATAAAAATTTGAATTGCATGTTTAAGCTAGATGTGAAGAAGAAAAAAAAGCGAGCAGGATTAGACAGCGGAAGAGCGAGGTTTTGTGTTGACTGGCGTTCTATTTCTGGATTTCCGTGTATTATGCAGTATGCATGTGTTACACCGAGCAATTTACAAAGAAACAACGTGTCCGGGGCGTTTCCTTGAATTATTTTCAAAACAATATAATAATAGAACTATTTTGAAACCAAGTATACTTTTCTTACTGCCATTAAAAGCAAAACTTGATGTTAAAGATATGTTCTGACAGGGGCAAAGTTGTGACGGAAGTAAACAAAGGTGATGTATATAGGTATTTATGTACCTTATCGAGATACATATCTCAAAAAAGAACAATAGTTTTCCAACTTTTAATAAAGGCTTGCTTTCTGCCACTTTAATATTGCCTGGACTTGTTTCATTTAGATCAAAATATACAATAAAGTATCTATTAAAATAAAATTCCGGTGGCGTCTTAATTCCCGGCCTTGCTGGTATATTTGGCATTTAAGTGCCCAGCATAAAATTGGATAAGTGCGTGTAGTTATGACTGCATGCGAAACGAGTCTAGACCCTGGGGAGACGGACTTTTTAGGCCTTCTCGCGTGGGCTTTAGACCATTGCCAAGCTCACTAAAGCGGCATCTTCAATACGGAGTCCAGGGGGAACCCGGAGCTCAGAATCAAACATATCAGTTATACTTTCAACACCTTCAATCATTTCTTGCTTAAAAATGTACTCCAAGTCACGTAAGTTTCCAAGCACCATTAAAATTTTACCTTGCCAATCGTTTTCCTTTCTTGGAATCTGAGTTTCCACAGCCCCACCAAAATAGTTATCAGCATTCACAAAAATGGACTCAGTGTAGCCATCGGCGTGACTCAGTTCCGTGAAAACAGAAGTGACTGTTCTTGCTAATCTCACGTGATAACCAAAAGATGCTTTACACCCGGATACTCCATAAGCTGATTCGGGGCTAACAACTCTTTTATTTTTGACGTCAACTGTAACTCTAACATTTGTTGGCACCTCTGGACCGCTCAACTCCAAGAGGTTGGAGTCACCAACGTTAACATACTTGGTCACCTTCAACTTCTTAACAGCACTCACTTTTTTATTCTTTTTCCTGATCTTTGGGGCTTGTTTCGGGACTGTGAACCCCTCTTTAAAATCAACCCCAACCCCATTATTGTTCATAAATGGAAGAGTGCTAAGTTTTGGGAGTTTCCCGGCATATTTGAACTTCTTTAAATACGGATTAGTTCGGAAAACAGACTTCACGAGATACTTGGGTGTAACAAAGAATTGTAAAAGGCTTGCGAGCAAAAGAGCATTGTTTTCGTTTACGTCAGTGTCTGGTAATTCTGTAGTCTCGCCTGACTGATTCTTTATTTGCATCTGAACTTTATCCTCAGCAGAATTACTGAACTTGATTTTTCGATTACCACTATCTCCTTGTAAGTTGATCTGGATATCGTTCGCACGTTGTTTTTCTTCCTCTCTAGTCTTCTTGCTTGGAATATCTAGAACGACTATCTCAGACACGTTGTAAATTGTAGCAGCTTTCGCAATCTGGTAGGCTATATGAGTGATGTGTTCCAAGTTAGGTGCATTTGACTCGGAAATGACTGAAGATGGAATGCAAAGAGAAACTTGGAAGTCCCTTGGTTCTTTTGTGGGATTGGCGGTTCTTTTTTCAGACCCCGAAGTAGGATTGGAGCTCATTCTGGCAGTTAATGTTTTGCAGAAGTTAGGCAAAAATTCTCTCACCAAAAATATCCATCGCGGTTTCCGTGCATGTGGTGATGAGGTTTTTTTTTTTTTTTTCACCAACGATTTATGTTGCACCACAATACAGCATGTGCAATATTTTCACCTGAATCGTACGAATTGTCTATACTCTTGTTACAATCTTCTTTGGAATACACAGGACATCACCATCTTAGATTTACTCATTTCTTGTGATATTTAATGCGAAGTTGAGAAGCCCAACATTTATTCGAATATCATATTAATCTGTGCAAACAAATCATGTGTGATCACATAAATGCTTTAAGCATCTGTGCCTTCGACGTCATCATCTTCATCAGATGACTCCACCTCGTACTTGGCGATTTCAGCCTTGGCTTTTTCTATGTTAATTTTTGTTTGCTCGTCCTGTTTTCCCTTTAAAGCAGACAATGTCTCTTTCAAAATCACGATCGTGGAAGGAACCTCATCAGTAGTAGATGGCAACGGAATGGACAAGTTAGTCAAAGAAAGAATAACATCGGAATCCACGGTGAAGTTTCTCTTCTTCTGGGTCTTTTTCTTGGTCTTCTTAGACTTAGAACCTTCGAAGAAAACCTGTTGTTCCTTCTTCAAAACAACAACATCTGCAGGCATTTCAACCGATCTGATGTTATTCTTCGATTCCAAACTAGGCTTGAGAGCTTCCGCAACTGCGTTGCTCTGCGGTTTGACATAAGTAGGGTCGAAATAAGCCAACAACGATTCAATTTCGTTGATCTCTTTGGTAAAGGCCGGAATAGATGCCTCAGCCAATTTAGCTTCAGCGCGTTCCTTCAACTTAGCTGTCTTTTGTGCTTCACGCTCCGCCTTGGACTCTTCATCTCTCTTTTTTTGTTCTTCAGCTAAATCGGCCTTAAACTTGGCAAATGCGGCATCAAAGTCGGCTCTCAACTTTCTGATCTCGCTATACTTTTCATCCTTCAACTTAGAGTTAGCATTTCTTTTGTTAATCAACTCGGTTCTTTTGTTGTAAATGGACTTGTTAGACTCGTAAATGACATCTAACTCCTTTTGAGTCTCCTCGAATTGTTTTTGAACTTCTTTATTTCCAACAGAACTCAATTTTTGCTTCAACTCGGCGATCTTGGACTTGTCCTTGTCAATAGCCTCTTGTTGCTTTTCAACTTCAGAGAAGTCCTTGCGTAACTTACGCAAAGAGCTCATTTCCTTGACGTATCTCCTCTCCTCTGCCAAAATCAAAGTTCCGCTGCCAACCAAATCATCCAAAGATTTAATTCTTGCATCAATCTCAGCAACTGACTTGAAGTTGTTTTTGGCGGTCAATTTTTGAATCTCACCAATTTTTCTCTTCAAATTAGTATCCACATTCTTAATTTGCTCTTGAATGGAATTTCTCTCCTGCTTCAACTTTCCTTGCTTGGTAATTATGTCTTTCAATTCGGTTTGCAAAGTTTTTCTTTTCTCGGAAATTCCAGAATCAAGAACAGTCTTTTCGATTTGAGCGTTGATCTCTGCCTGGGTGGCATCCAAGGTCTTAATTTCCGATCTCAAAACCTCGATGCGTTCTTTCAAAGCTTTGTCATCGGGACGCTTGATAAAGCGCCTTGGGCGTTGGGTGTCTGACATATTTTTGGGTTGACCTTCAAGTGTGAAAATATATGTCCTGAAAATTGAAAATCAAAATCGAGCGTGTCGTGTCGTGTCGTCGAAATTTTGGTCGTGTCTTCACCGTTGACTTGAGATTTGAGATTAACTGCTTTTCGTTCTGAGTTAAAAATCAGTAAAGAGAAATCTGATACAAAATTTAATTAAAAGACATTTAGTAACGTAACAAATTTAAATTTAAATTAGATTAATCCTTCCTTATTTTATTAAATTTACTTCGGCATTAAAATATTAATCATTTATTTTGATATTCTTCTTTCGCTCTGAGTCAGGCTTGTTTACGTAAAGTGCAGTCTTTTTAAAATTACTTCAAGAATTTCATTACAAATTAAAACATATATTTTCCGGACAAAAATCCCAAATAACTGATTTCTAAAAAAGAGTTAATTGAATCTTCTTACTTCGCAAACTTTTACAAATATCTAAAGTCGAACATATCAAAATGAAACATAACAGTGTATTATTTTTTTTTTTTTGTCGTAGAATATGTCGTCGTATAGGAACACTCTGGCGAACAATTTCTCGCGTTGTACGGCAGGTGGCCTCGAGAGAGCAGACCACAACCCGATCCGACCAAAAAAGAAAAAAGAAAACAAAGGCTGACACCAAAGAATCCCAGGAATCGTCAAATTCTTGTCACAAGTCATGTCCGATTATTCTAAACTTGTGAAGTCCCTCACAAAGCTGGAGATCTTGAAGAAATGGTCAGAAATTGTACCTCTTGAAGACGTTTCTGGAGTCCCAACTTCCGCAGGAAGTACCTCTTCGAATGAAAATGTGTTTGAAGGCCACGATGAGGAGCAAATCAAGCTCATGGAAGAATTATGTATTGTCTTGGATTATGATGATATTCCTATTGGAGCAGGTACCAAAAAGTTATGTCATTTGATGACCAATATCAATGAAGGTTTATTGCACAGGGCATTCTCGGTATTCCTTTTCAACGACGATGGTAAACTCTTGTTGCAGCAAAGGGCTGACGAAAAAATTACTTTTCCGAACATGTGGACTAATACATGTTGCTCTCATCCTCTTTGTGTACCTTCAGAGTTAGGTGCTACGGGTGATGAAGGTGCCGACAAGAATGATTTAAAGACCGCAGTTGCTGGTGCTAAATTGGCGGCCCAGAGAAAACTATATCACGAACTTGGCATCTCGGAGGCAGATTGTCCTACTTCTGAATTTCAATTCTTGACAAGAATCCATTATAAATCGGCCAGCGGAGATGAATCTTCAAAATGGGGTGAGCATGAGATTGATTATATTTTGATTTTGCGAGCAAAAAACAATATTAAAGTTGAACCAAACTTGAATGAGGTTAGGGACTTTAGATATGTGAGTGCCGCTGAATTGAAAGACATGTTTGAAGACAAGAACCTTCAATTCACTCCATGGTTTAAGTTGATTTGCGAGACCTTCTTATTCCAATGGTGGGGAGAATTAAATCAGATTGGACAATTTGAAGATGACATCATTCACCGCCTTCTCTAAAAGGATCTTTATGTGGTAAGCCCGAAACCATTTAACTGATCATACATTATTTCGTACTAATTTTTTTTTTTTTTTTTTCAATATGTTAAATAGGCCACTCGGAGGAGTCATTTCCACCCGAGTCAATTAGATTGTTATATGGAGGACTAGGCAACATTTCTTCGGCACTGAGAAGAATTCTGATGCGAAGCTCAAGAACCTAAAACAAAAATGAATATCGGAAAAGGTGCTTACACTACATCATGGAGATTAGTTAGGTCCTTAGCTACATCTGAAGCTGCAGTGAAACCTAGAAGGAAGAGAACTATTTTCACAGATGAACTAAACAAAGGTCCTTCCTTTGATGATTTCGTGAGCGGGAAAGCCTCAAAAATGACTTTGGATCCACTTGAGCTTGCACGTGAAGATCCACTTCAGAGACTTCCAAAATGGTTGAAGGTACCAATTCCGAAAGGGCAATCTTTCAACAGTGTAAAAAAAGATGTTAGAGAGCTTAAACTTGCTACAGTTTGTGAGGAAGCGAAATGTCCGAACATCGGAGAATGTTGGGGCGGTAAGAAATCCGAGGCCACAGCTACTATCATGTTACTCGGAGACACATGTACAAGAGGGTGCAGATTCTGCTCTGTCAAAACAAATAGAGCACCCGCAAAGCCGGATCCCATGGAACCAGAAAATACTGCCGAAGCTATCCTGAGATGGGGCTTGGGATATGTTGTCTTGACGACAGTGGACAGAGATGATTTAGCCGATGGTGGTGCCAACCATTTGGCCGAGACAGTTCAGCGTATAAAAAGTAAAGCCCCACATATTCTTGTTGAGGTTTTGGGAGGTGATTTTAGAGGTGATTTGAAGAGTTGCGAAATTTTGGCATCATCCGGTTTGGATGTTTATGCTCACAACTTAGAGACTGTTGAAGCATTAACACCACATATAAGAGACAGAAGAGCAACATACAGGCAATCACTTTCGATTCTCGAGAAAGCCAAATTGACGAAACCAGGCCTCGTCACAAAGACCTCTATTATGTTGGGATTCGGTGAAACGGACGAGCAAGTCCTCAAAACTCTTACAGACTTACGCGAAATTAACTGCGATGTGGTAACTTTTGGTCAGTATATGAGACCCACAAAGCGCCACATGAAAGTGGTCGAATATATTAAACCAGAGAAGTTTGATTATTGGAAAAACAAAGCATTAGAGATGGGGTTCCTTTATGTCGCAAGTGGTCCTTTGGTAAGATCCTCGTACAAGGCGGGTGAGGCATTTATTGAAAATGTCTTAAGAAAAAGGCAGCATAACGTTGGCGAAGCAAGAAGACGTGTTTAAGGGAACAAGGTTGGTCATGGTTATCAGGAGTAGAATGGTATATTTCTGGAGGGCTTCCCTTAGCTCAATTTGAATGTGAATGATATAGTACAAACAAAAAGTTTCTAAGTATGCGTGTGTTCTCTCTCTCTCTCTCTCTCTCTCAACTTCTTTTTTCTTTTTTTTTTTTTTTTTTTTTTTTTTTACTGGTTATGTACTGTAGGTTCTTGCCTTTTATTAGGGTAATTGTTTGATGAATAATGGTTACCAATTATCGCGTCCTGCTTGGAGGGGTGCACGTCAATTTTGACCCGCGATTTGAAAACATACTCGACGTTCATGAATATATACTTTCATAGTTTCTGGAGTTCCATATTATTTATTTATTCATAATGGGGAAATTTTCGGACCGGAATCATGATGATGACAGTGAAGAATCTTTGATTTCTCAGTTTGAGACAACTTTAACCATTAGACCTACAAATGACTATCCAGAGGATCAGGATTTATCAATAGACCATACGACCTTCATACACGGAGCTACAAGTAGCTCCAACTTGACCCAGTTTACACACATCGATACTCAAGATTCAGACCAAATTCCCGAGAGGACGGTTAATACTTCAAGTAATCTAGTGCCTGCAAAAGCACAAAAACTTGTCCATGACTCGACGAGCGATTTTCGCCTGACAGATGTCACGGGGTCAATCAAAAGCCCCGAGTTGATGCGTGCTTTAAAACCATCCCCGATGGTTGATTTAGAATTGGCCCGTTTCAAGAAAGCTTTTAGTGAATTTATCCGAGCCAATCCTCATATAAAGAAAGAAAGTCCAAGATATGAATGCGCCCAGGATAAGACGTTGGTTATTTTGTCCCCTTACTCACCAGAGCACGCGTTTGGCCGTAAATGGGTATCTAAGTCATATTTATCCACAATTTTTGAGAGACCACAACGTTTACTCGCCTCTTGTTTAGGAGTGTCTGCTGCATTAACGATGTATCCATATTATTTCGATATTCAAAACTCCACTAAAAGGGGATCGCTTTTTTCAGATCATGTTCGAAGAGTTCACGGAAACTCGTGGCCAAAGGAATTATTCGACCTTTGTTTAGAATCATATGAAAAGCTTCGGAATGGTCAGATCGAAGTTCCCGAAGACTGGAACACCGGCGACATATATTTGACACCAAAAACAATCATAGCCCTAGAGGGGGTCCTTGGTACTATTGAAACAGCTATAGATTCTCTTTTTCAACACCACGAAGACGAAAAAAATCACAACCTCGCATTTGTTGCAATCAGACCACCGGGTCATCACTCTCACGCCTGTTTACCTAGTGGATTTTGTATGTTGAATAATGCACAGATCGGCGTGGAGTACGCATTTGACGCGTATGGAGTCACCCATTGCGCCATATTAGATATCGATCTTCACCACGGAGATGGCTCTCAGGATATTTGTTGGGAGCGTGCCGGTTTTACTGGTGATCATGGAAAGGCTGATGAAGATTTCGATGATTACGAAGAGAACCCCAGAAATGAATATGGTAAGAAGTTTTCCAATTATCCTAAGGTTGGTTACTTTTCTTTACACGATATCAAATCATATCCTACTGAACTTGGATTCGCCAGCAAACAAAATATTAAGAATGCTTCACTTTGTATTATGGATCACGACCTCAATCTTTGGAACGTTCATTTACAAGAGTGGTCAACGGAGGAGGAGTTTTACAAACACTACCAGACCAAATATGTCGCTATTCTTAATAGAGCGAACCAATTTCTCAATCAATCAAAGAAGCAATACGAGCAACTTTATGCGGCGTACTTATCTGAATTGGCAAAATACAATAAGTTTTTGCTCAAGCCCAACTTATACAAACAACAAGTTCAAAAACCAAGTCCTCCGCCTCCTTTCAAACCATTAATAATAATTTCTGCGGGTTTTGATGCTTCCGAATTTGAGAATCCCCAAATGCAGCGCCATTCGGTGAATGTGCCCACATCGTTTTACGCAAAGTTCACTGAAGATGTCGTAAAACTTGCGGAGATACACACTAAGGGAAAAGTCCTATCTTTCTTAGAGGGGGGATATTCAGATGGTGCATTGATATCAGGTATATTTTCGCATCTTATTGGGCTCACAAAATCAAAAAAGAATAAATCAAAAGATACGAGCTTGTGGAATGAAACTTGGGGGTCTGAGCATGTGGTAAAGGAGCTCTGCAGGGGATGCAAGCGAACATGGGTTCCCTACAAAAACCCCCGCACAGAGACCACAATTTGGGCAAATGAAGTCATAAAATTGGGTCGATCAATGATGCCGAACGCAGTCTTACCTCCTGACTTTTTATACGATTCGACAGCTTCCAACGAATTTCAGGAAAGTTCTAATACAGCTAACAAGGTTAGGGAGAGCAAAATGTTACGCGAGATAATGGATGGTGATGTTTTAAAGCAAAATCTAAAACTTTTCTCTTCCAAAAACCCAGAAAGAACTGAGACTCGGCAGACGAGGTCGTACTACCAAAGAAATATGAAATAGTTAACGCGCGGGATGTCGACTGCAAAACAGAATAAATACCAATACACCTGTACACCAAACTAGACAATTCCAGTTTAACACTATCAAACAAATTATACAAAGTGCTTCAGAATTGTATCCAAAACACAGTCTCTGCCCAAAAATTATTTTGCGTCCCCCTATATTTGTATATTCTTATACGACACATTTTGAACGTTCGTGGATATGAACACGGAACTACCCACCGATGTGGGTACGGACGCTTCGAATTATGGACAAAAATTCAAAACTAGAACCAAGACAAGCATAGCTCCCTCAGATCCCCAGTTTGACAGAAGTATTTATTCAGATTCCCAATATATCGAACTTTTGAAATCCGAGATAAGTGAATTGCAAGACCATATCTGTCAACAGCAAAACTTGATTCGACATCTCAGGCAACCGAAATCTGCGGCTGAACACACCTCTGCTGTTAATATATCTAGCGAAACATTTACGGAGCAAAGAAGTCCCACAGGTAGAGATTTCACACAAAGAAGCCCCCAAAGACTAGATGTACCACAAAGAAGCCCTCAAGGTAGCGATATCCCGCAAAGGTCAGCAAGAAGAAATGACGAATACCCATACCGTGCCCTGTCCAGGACATCCAGACTTGGATCTCCTAGAACAATAGAGAGCATTCACAATAGACGGAACAGTAGAGATAGCATAGCTTCAATTACTTCAAATGGGCCGATCGATGTAAGTGAAGGAATGCTTCTCTCACCTGACCTCAAAACTGAATTAAGCGCGGCAGCATACCTGACCATTCCCCCGGAAGATACGTCACTGGAAGAGACAGAAACCAAGTCAGTTTTTTCCGACTTTGAAAGCAGGCTGCAAATGATTCCAGAAGCCGAGCAGGTAATTCTGGAAAGAATTCGACCATCAATAGGTGAAAAGTCACTGTCCTTTTCTATACCCAAAACTACCAATAATGACCATTCCCCCGGAGATCATTTCGAAGACCAAAGTCTGTCAACTTCGATCAATTCTTTCAAATCGAGAACAAGATTTGCATTAACAAGAGGAATTTCTGAAAGTTCAAGGAATGAAATCGAGCCCCCAAGACCGACAGACTGGCGTGAGAATGGACGCCTTTTGTCCCCACAAGTTCCTAGTTTCGGTTCTGGGTTACAAATTTCAAGTAGTGAAAGTTTATTGTGTGAAAAATCCACCAAGGAAGAAGGCATGCAAATTCATTCGCCTTTGGATAGTTCATATCAAGGTATGGCTGGTCCGGCAATTAGAGATGGCAACACCACAAGCGCGAGCTCTTTAAGCTCACCAAAAGTAGCTTCCGACTTGGTTCATTTTAAAGACGGTGTTTCAAACTCAGGCCAAACAGAAACTCCGAAATCACACCCCCTCAAGTCTTCTGAGTCCGTATCAAGATCTCGAGAATTACCAGGCCAAACGAGTGGATCCAGTTTCACTGTTCTACCATCTATGGCAATTGAAGAAGATGACGTGTCACTTTTCATTAAACCTAAGGACTTCTCCACCGTCAGAATAAAAGTCGTTAGTACCATTACAGTTAACTCCAAGAGGGCAGATGACTACAATTGTACCTTTTCTATTAACGATAAAGAAACAAATAAGGAAATGTGGAGATTCAGAAAATCATACAGCCAGATAGTTTCTTTTGACTTAGAGGTAAGACCATTCATTGAATTTTTCGGGCTTCCTCCACTTCCCGAAAAGTCCGCTTTTAGCTCAGCGACCCCAGTAAAAGTCGATTTGAGAAGCCAAGCTCTACAGAAATATTTTGATACGATTTTCCTAATGCCACATATCCCCCAGATGGTGCTTCTTCGTATCTGCAAATATATTTCTGTGGACTTTGTTAATCCTCTAGATGACTATCGTTCAGGCGCCAAGAAGGAGGGCTTCTTGATCAGGAGGTATAAAGGTTTGGGAGCAACATGGAAAGTTCGTTGGTGCCAAATAGATGGTCCAGAATTAGAGATCTATGATTTGCCTGGTGGTTCTTTGATCGAGCAAATCAAACTAACTGGATCCCAAATTGGGAGACAATCTTCGGATGTCGTTGCAGAGGATAGGGGTTATCGCCATGCATTCCTTATTCTTGAGAGTTCAAAGAGTCTGAAACTATCTGGATACTCCCCAAAGCATTTCTTCTGCGCGGAATCTGATTTTGAGCGAGATGAGTGGATTGGAGCAATGGTAGAATTCACTGATAACGATCCTCTTGCAAACGAAGAAAAACTTGCACACATGGAACATCCTCAGATTTCCACTGATGTAAAAGATTTGATTCAAAGTGAATTTGAAGACATTGAACTGGTTTCTCTAAGTCGCCAGAGTAACCATCTGACAGGACTGAGACATTCACTTGCTCAAGGAGCAACTGATGATATCGATTATCAAACAGTGCCTGAAGATTCAATTCAAAAGCAAACAAAAAAGACGAAAATGAGGCACTTGTTTCCATTCCGAAGCAAGTATGGGCAAGCTGAAGATCCAGCAGTTGTTTCGCCACTGGCTGCCGATTCTTCGTTGAGTCTCCCGAGCCCAGAAGCAACCATGCAAAACTACTTGAATAAACTAGACCTCTCAGAAGAGCTGTCTAAGGCTATATTTGGAAGAGATCTAAAATATGCCTATAATTTGTCAAATCATGAGTATGAGGGAATCAGAATACCCAGCATATGTTTCAGGTGCTTTGATTTCTTACAAAAGACAGGAGCTATTTATGAAGAGGGTATCTTTAGATTGAGTGGATCTGCATCCACAATCCGCTCTCTAAAAGACAATTTCAATAACTGCTTCGATCTTGATTTATTTGAATCGCCCCTTAAGCCCGATATTCATACAGTTTCTGGATTGCTTAAGACATATTTAAGGGAGTTACCTTATTCCTTGTTTGGAGAAACAACCTATCATGAATTGCAAAGAATTGTTACAGAAAATAGCAAGCAACATTCGCCATCCCAAGTAAGCTTGATGGTAAAGCAATTCCTACGAAATCCCGGCAGCGTCGACGAGATTCACTACAATTTTTGTTTGGTTGTTCTTGGCTTTTTGCGTTCAGTGGTTGCTAACAGCTCAGCAAATAAGATGTCGTTGAAAAATGTTTGCATAGTCTTCGTTCCAACACTAAACATATCTGTAGATGTGTTGAGTCTTTGTTTAATCGACTACGACTGCATTTTTGGCGATCTGGCACCGGTGCCGGATCATGAAAGAGAGATTCTTGATTTGCAAATACCACTTTTTTGACGTTTTTTAGGATTTAAACTTAGCCTAGTTCATATTGATTACATAACAAAGAAGATCGTTGCTCCGAAGTCTAGTATTTACCACTCGCTCTCGCCTGCAGCTCTCTGGAATACGTAGTCCCTTCCATCTATATTCGCAACTCCTTCTTTAAGATTGCATTTCCACTTGTTTTTCACCCTTTGAACCTTATCATATAAGCATAACATAATTTGTCCCTCCTGGTCTCCCTCTTCTTCATCTGATTTTTCTGAGTCCAAATCGTCATCGAGATCCGAATTGATGTCATCAGAGTCATTGAACACATCATCGTCATCTTCATCGTCATCATCAAGAGCACCCGTTCCATCTGCTTGGATTTTCACTTGTTTACGTAATTTTTCCATGGTCTTTTGGGCAGTTTCCAGAGGAAGGTTCATTGTTAATTCAAAGGGCCCATCGGATTGATTTACAGGAAGCACCAATTCGTTGTCTTCGATTTCTTGTTTCACTGCTGGAAGTTCGATACCCATACTGTAAGACCCACCTGTCAAGTCCAGATTTTGGATTGTAGCAGATGGAGAGTAGCTTGGCATTATCGGTAAGTCTAAACTTGTATTTAACTGTAGTGACTCAGACTTCGTGGCCGATTCACCAATTACATTGTCCTGAATATGGTGGGCCTCTTCATTTTCATCATCCCAGCTAAAATGACATACTTTAAATTGACTAAGTTTATCACACCAAAGCTTTTTCAATTCTTGTAAAGTGGATTCGTCTATCCCACTGTCTTCAAAGTCTTGTCTCGAGTCTGATATTACTTCTTCCACAACAGACTCGTATAGCTTTCCAGCTTCGAAGTTAGACATTTCTTTGGCCTTGAATGAAGTAAGTTAAGCGGCTGAGCTTGAATCAGAATAATCTTGAGAGATCTCTCAAATGACTGAAAATGATGACGTTTGTTCGGACGAACGTATGACTGTGTTCAAGATTGAAACCTGGTTCCCACCAAACGAGGCAATTTTTGTTCGCACCTTTCACGCAAAACTAACAATATACAATACTAAAAATGAATCTTATTCTGCGAACTCACCTCCGCTCCTTCTTCGCCTCTTTCAATAACACTCAAGAGATACTCTTTTTCCTTAATTTCCATTCTCAATCGGCTTTCTAAGTTGTCCATTCTTTTTTGGAATTCTTTGACCTGAGAACTCTTCTCCTCGATTTTCATCTCATAATTCTTTCTCAATTGGCTAACCTTGACTTCATGCTTCTTAGAGTATTGATGATAGAGCTGTTCTGCAATTTCCTGAATTCTCTCATCGCTCTTTTGTTGTGCAGAGGCTATTTGTGTTTTCAAGAGTTTTACTTGCTGTATCAATTCGGCTTCTGATTGTTCATGCCCGGAAGAGTTTTCTTTCGTTTCTTTTTTCAAATCACCAATGATTTGCTTCTGCAAATTAACCTGTAGATTAAGCTCTCTCAACTTTTCTGTATCGCCACTTATAATCAAATCCTTTTCCTCAGTTTGAGCCTGTAATATCTCAACTTGCTTCTGCGCTTCTAATAAAAGGGCAGATAGACTTTCGTTGCTGGATTCAGTTGAACTCAAAACGCTCTTGAACTTCTCTGCTTCATTTTGATGATATTCCATCTTTTCCTTATGCTCAATTAGCGATGCTTCCAACAGAGAAATTGATTCATCTTTTTTTGAGAGATTCACTTTCATAGTTTTATGTTCCGTCTCAAATAAAGCCATTTCGTCATGCAAATTTTGGGTATCCTCCAACAAACTGCTGAATTTCTCGTTGAGAACCCGGATTGAAGATTCTTTTTCCTCAATAACTTTCTCCAAGAAATGAATTTTCTCCAGCACGCGTTCATTATCTGTAACAAGAGAATTTTTTTCAAGTTTTAAATCTTCGTTCTGTTTGTTTGTCAAACTGACAACTTCCTTCAATCTTTCAATTTCGGCATGTGAAGATTGAATGGTCTCTTTTAAATTCACAACCTCATTTTCTAGGTCTGTGATCAATGAAAGTTTTTCTGAAAGTTTATCATCTATGCTTGTCACTTCTTGTCGCAAACGAGAAATAACATTAGAATCTTCAACCTTTTTTTTCTCAAGCTGATTTATTTCCTCAGATCTTCTTTTCATGAATTGGCGAAGCTGTATGTTTTTTGCAGATAATACATCTTCCGTCCGCTGCAATGCACTATGCAATAAGTCATATTTGGCTAGAGCTGCCCGACTATCATCACGCATTTCATTAACTTTAAACAATATGTCAGAGAGTGGAATTTCATTCTTCCCGAATAATTCTCCACTACTTTCCCCGAGAATTGCAGCCCCACCAGGTGAACCTTGACACATATTCCTTGTTACGTCCTCCAAAGGCTCGCCCAGCAGAATTATCTTGACGAGGTTCATTCTTTTAACGGGTGAAATACCAAAATCATCCGAGATATTTTCACTGGCTCGTTTTTCAGGAAGAGCAACTGAGGGAGAATCGGTACGGGCCCTTTCAAAATTAGTATACTCATTTTTTTCTTTGAATTCGGATTCATCCATCCTGGAAAACGAAACATTGTCAGATTTCAGCATCTCCATGTATCCATCAATGTTTGAACCTGGCAGTGCACCTTGAATACTCGACGAGCGGCCTTGCTCCTTGATTTCACTACCAGAAGAATGTTTTGTAACGGTATTCTGGCCAGGTTCAAGATAGGAAACGTGTTCTCCAATTATATTTCCCGAAAGGCGAGTAAATGAGGGCGATCTGTTTATCTTAGAATCATCTTTTGAACCACTATTGGCAGGTCTGGCCGCATGTCTAATCACCGATTCACATGGACTTTCGTGTGCAACAGGCACATTATAAGAGTCAGTCTTTTTTGCACGAGGAGAAGTCCAAGTAAGAAAACCCGAGTTCTCTGTTGAAATTTTGTTCGGTTTATCAAATGAAACCGTGTTTCGACGTGAATTATCCTTTGCTTCGGGGTTGATCAAATTTTTAGATCTGTTAAATATCGGCAGGAATTGCGAATTCCGCAAGTATGGATCAGTAATTAATAATTTATCATTTCCATTACCATCTGACAACCCACTCGAATCCTTTATAGGGGTGAATGCTTTTGGGTAGCCCGAATAATTCTTGTTTTCCCTTAACGGTGACATGGAGTGGTTGTCATCTTTAGGAAGAAATCACGCGCAGTCGCGTCTTATTATAATTGAAAACGTTTAGCTGCACTACTGATTAAAATTTCCCAGAAATATACCAATACCAAAGTTGTAAAGCTTTATTTAATACTTAATCCATGTCGGGACACTTAAAATTTAAGAATGACATGTTTCAGTAATTGTAAACTTATATATGGTTAATTCCCACATAGGACGCATCTATACAAACAACTTTTACAAAGTCCTAAAAATCATAAAAGAAGGTCCTTCTCATTTTCTTGGCGGAGGCGACAGTCCCGTTGCTGAAGTTAGAAAACGCTGGAGTAGCAGTTGCAATAGGAATATATGAAGTCTCAGTGAGTGTGATGTCAACAAAAGAAGTTATCTTTGTCGTCGATCCGCTCAAGCTGAATTGTCCAACCACAGGATAAGAAGTCACGATGGTCAGGGTTATGGTAGCTAGGTCGCTAGTTGGGGTACTTGCAGCACCAGTAACTGTCACAGTCACGGTGGAAGGTACGCAGACACAAGCATCAGCAGTCTGAGACGCCGAGATAAGTTGTGAATATTTGTTCTCTGTGGCCAGAGGCTTATTTTTGTTTGTTACCGTAACATAGTTTGTTACAGTCGATGTAGTAGTCAACTCAGAACTAGTTGTCACGGAGGAGGGTAAGACACTGATTGTCGCAAGGCTTGAAGTAGGCGTTAATGTAGGACTTGTGGTCGTGTAAGTTGAGACAGGACTTTTTGTTGTTACTCCATGGATCGTGTCCGTGACATACTCCGTCACGACAGAGGTTATTGGATCTAAATGACTCGTTGTAACCGAAGACAGGGGAGCGATGACCACTGGAGAAGACAAAGTGCTTGTGATGTACTTATCAATAGTCACCGTCAAGTCTTGGGAAGCATAAACAGCATTGGTTGTAATCGTTTCATTGTCATATCTTCTGAAGGGAATTGCGCTGACGACAGACGCAAGTGCACTTAACAAGGTGAACGAAAAAATCATCTATTTTTTTAAGGAGTGGACGCGACTATTAAACGCAAGGAAGCTATTGTTACAAATATCAGATCTACAATTCCGCGGGCAGCCTTACGCTTTTAAGGAAGACACGAAGCGATCGTGTTTCAGATCGGATTGCGCTTTTCAAAACAGAAAGTCGCGAATTTGAATATAAAAGTAAACAAACCCCTTTCGCTTACCCACTGCTTCTCAAATATGAACAACCTAGGCGATAAGACCCACTCTATTCTTGAGTTGAGCAAATTAAACTTTTGAGTGAGCCAAATTTATTAAACTAGTTTTATCGGGCAATTTTTCCTATAGATTTCTTAAGAAGAACCACATCGTCCGTAAATATTAAACTGGGCCAAGGAAATGACTGCCACATCACCAAACAATGCGGCTGTATGCACACCCACAAACAACACACTTCAGCGCCGAAAGAAATAAAAGAAAACCTCAGTGGGCAATGGTTGACTTTGCAAATAACCCAATCCTAGACGGATTGAAGAAAGTCCGTTTCACCAGTCAGAATCTACTCGATAAAACTGTTCCATATACTGCGCGCCGTTGGAGTGGCTTTGCTTTCCTTCTTCTCATTTTCGTCGGTCGAATTTTAGTAACACAAGGATGGTACATCATCTGCTATACATTAGCCATCTATCTACTTAATTTGTTCCTCCAATTCTTGACTCCTAAGTTTGATCCGTCTTTGGAGGAAGAACTGAAATCATCATCGCTCGAAGAAGGTGGAGAACAAAAGCTCGAATCTGATGAAGAGTTCCGCCCATTCATCAGAAGACTCCCAGAATATAAGTTTTGGCTTCATGGAACAACCGCCACTTTCATCTCCATTGTTTTATCTTGCTTTTCTGTATTCGATGTGCCTGTTTTCTGGCCAATCCTCCTCATGTATTTCTTCGTCTTGTTCACCCTCACAATGAGAAAACAGATTCAACACATGATGAAGTACAAATACTTGCCCTTCGACATCGGGAAAACTAAATATGGTCACTAGGTCACAATCACCTTCTATAGAAATCTATTCCAAATTCCTCTAGTTTGTAGACTTTAATACAGTGCCCTTAGGCTCAATCTCGTATAAATTATGTAGTCCACGTGTCCCACCCCCATCCGACAATCCTTCGGCCATGACCTGTTCCCCAATGTGGGGTTCGCTGCATTACGTTCTTTAATCAGCATACTTTCCACAATGTGATATGTGATATGTTTGATACAGCAATCCGGGTCTATCATCATATCCTTTCCGTCCCGCACAGAATGGCCTTCCCTAACGAAACATGGTATTCTTTAATGAGACTATACTAACGAATTTATCACAATATCAACCTCTAGTCGGAATTACACGTACTTACCTAGATTACTTTCTCGGTCTATAACTTTGCATAAATCAAAATATCCTCGGTCATTGGACTTTCCACTAGACGAAACTTAGTTATACCCACGGCATGTCTTAAGAATATACTCGAGGCACTAAACGCACAAGTACTTGTATAAAAAAACCCACTTTAGAATCTAACAGTTTCGGGACTTTCCTCACACACTTTTCAAATGTATTTCCCGCTATTCAGGAATAAAATAGACTGATTCTCTACAACCCACCTACAATTTAAGCCACCCCATTCGTACCTGCTGGTCAACCCATAAATGATCAAACGGACAAAGTCCGGGAGATATACAATCACCACAAAAGGAGCCTAATATCTTCAAATTTCCCATAAAGCCGCATTCCTTCCAAACAAATTAAAACAGTAACCTCATACCATTGGCATACTTCAATCACAAGTTTCCCAGTTCCCCATACTTATTGCGGGTTCCCGTGATGATATTTGGTCAAAAAGAGAAACAATTCTTTTTACTCTTAAACACAATTCTGAAATCCACCCGTTTATATATCAATCTACTCACAAGTAGGGTCCAACCAAATATTTCTTCTTCTGGGAACACTAAAAAACACCTTTTCGATCCTAAAAACAGTTCCAGAGTGGAGCACCATCTATATCCCGTCCATTTCCACAATGTAAACCAATCAATCATAAGGAGTGTTCAAAAAATTTATTCTAGGCATCTCAAACTATACATAACATCTTCAGAAGTGTCATGATGTCTTCAATTTCCAATTTTGCAACTCAATATACTTAAATTATGCTCAAACACAATTTCGCTTCTTTTCATTCCTTACAGCCACCCTATATAACACAGACATACAGCCAAAAATATCACGCCTATGCGTACCAATATTTATTGGAAGCAGCAAACATAACCGAGCATAGCGTAGTACCTTCAACAAAAATATCACATAGACTTAATTGTCCTGAACTGCTACAAAATGTTATCGAAATTCTACCCACATTTAATGGTAAAACCAATATGATTTGATTCAAACTTGTAAACATATGTTACACAAAATGTCTATTCCTCTTGTCCTTCCCCATCTTGCGAAAACCAGCCCAATGATATAGCAACACCACCAAACCATCTCCACTAAATATGTATGAGATACTCAAGAAGTACACTAACCCAAACCCCATCCTCCAACACCCGCCTAAGTTTCAATGTCGAAATCCGTCTTCAAATTTCCCAAAACAATATCTGGATTCTGTCTTTCGACTGAAAATTCAACCATTTTTCGTCTTTTACGAATTATTCCGCCCCTAATAGCCAACCGACTTTTTTATTCTGTCCTTTGGAATTCAGTAAATAAAACATTGAGAAGTCCACAGTCTCAAATTTTGAGTAATCACACATACACTCTTTATGGCTTCGTGGATAACATTTAACGATCAGAGCGTACCCTTTTCCTTGTTAGACACAGCATTAAAATGCACGAAACGGCCTCCTACAACAATAGATTGTCTATCAGTACTACATTGTCTTCTTTCACGTTCGTATTTGTACGTTTCATATGAACGACCACAAATGCTATTTTCATACATTCCACTTGAATGCACCTCGTAAAACATACGTAAACCAATTTTGATCTTTCGATATCTATAATCGTTTAGACAATAAATTAGTGATTTTGACAAAAAAAATCGGAACAATACAAAACAACACAATAAACGGATTTACTGCACCAACAAAAGATCATCCACACGTGCAATATCATTATTGTATGAGGTTTCACTTATTTGACTTAAAGAGAGATGTGGGCAATCCTTGAATTCACTCTGCCGTGTTACCACAAATGTTAACGGACCGACCAGAAATAATGGAACAAATATTATATCTTCTCATCCTTCAAATAATGATTCACTACTGATAATCACAAATAAACATCCGTAGCATAAGAGTGCACTTCAAGCTTGAGTTAGTGAGGCAAAGAAACCTCGGGGTGTTATCCGAACAAGTATCAATATAACACGAATACTTCACAATCCTAATATTACCAAAAGCATATACTATTAAACACACAAAATCGCTCGATACTTTTGTAGAATTTACTCGCAAACTCTGATGTTCCAGATATTTCAAACTGAAATTCCTCCAACAACTTTTGAAAGAGAAAACTAGATTATAAAAAAAGGCCTCATACTGCCGAACTTACTCCGTTTCGCAAAATCAACTCACCACGATTTCTGCGCAATCTTCGGTAAATCCAGCTGATTTGCCCAATTTGGACTATCTGTATGTAGCGGACAATCCCAGCAAGAAAGTAATCTAATCAGGGTTACAGAACTTAATTTATTTCGACATATACATTAAAAATTATGGCAAATTTTTGCGGTGATACATTCTTCTAAAGTTACATACTATTGAGTTATTACCCCAAACGCATTGAAATATTAATATACCGCTTTTTATAATGCTGTTCTTTTTCCATTTGCTCCTCGAAACGAAATACTTATGAGTCTACTTTTTCCCTTTCAATCACTACAAAAAAATGTTCTAGTTTCTCGACAGACTTCAGCAAACTTTGATCCCATATCTCTGCACTTTGTTTCTGTTGCAAAACCAAATTCATCACAAATATATATCAAAAGTGAACATAAATCCAGAAACCTCTCATAATACGGTTTACAAAGAAAGTCAGAGTTGAAAGAGCCTGACTTATCCAGGCCTGAATGTTATTTGCTTAGCACAGCCGGCGCATTGATTGCATCAACCAGTGCGTATCTTGCTTGATTCCAAAGCACGCTGCAATTGCCCATGTTCTAAAGGTTTGTAAAAGTGCGTTTATTTCCTCCTGTCATCTGCAAAAGACAAAAGCCACGGGGTTTCAAAAAGCCAATTGAGCTTGTGAAAATGACTCATAACAATTTTCAATATTACCTTCAAGTCCATCGGAGATGTTTGCCTTATATGTAACAAGGGAAACGTATTGCTGGTTGGAGATACAATGAAGTCAGCGTGAAATGTAATCAATAATGCAGTAGTATGCCATCATGTAATTTGTAATTTAATTTCCCAGTATAATGAATATTACGTGCAATAAATTGGCACTAAAAAATTCTAATTATGGTTCTCAAACATCAATTTGGAAGCCAAAAGATATACCAACATTCTGAAATTTCTTGGTATTACGGGTGGACTAGAGATATTTTGGAATGAACAATGTAGGTTTACGATTTCAGGATCCTAACAATCTACTTTTAAACCCATAACTTTAGTTTTCCTTTTTCATATGGTAAAACTATTGAAGTTTATGGTCTTTCCTTTTACAAAGTAACAAGAAAGGTGTCCTTTAATACCCGTCGTAAAATTCTAGGATCCAGGGAATGTTGGTCGCATTCACACATGAACTTGAAGAAACAAATTAACAAAAGGCAATACAGATAATTCTCATATCGTTATCTCTATCTACTTCATTACTCCAACTCTCGTTATGCCTGGTGACTCTTCGGCTAAAGAAGTGAGTACTAGTTCTATTGAACATGTGCCTACTAAGCACACTGTGGAACCTTTCCGTAAGTTCAGCTTGCACCGCTAAGGTGTGGTCCGACATTGGACTTTCCGCACTTATCAGTTTAAGCCTAAGCAGTTGGCACAACGAGAACAGGGTGGGAACGTATCTGTTTATGTGAAGGCTATGAGAAATAATACACGAACAGGCTCCTTGGTATAAAAGCCATATGTTCGGAAGAAATTGATAGAATTTCGATGATTTGAGAGTTTCAGTGATGGTTTGACCGATCATTTTGAAGAGGAAGGGGATTAGGCTAAAGGTTTTTAACTGAATATGTAAGGATAGTTTTAGTTTACTGGCTCAGTAAATTCCAAAGATATTTCACTATAAGGAATACATGGCAGTATCGTCTTACAATGGACGTCGTTTTATGAATTCCATGTCGTTTTGACGTCTACTTTGTACAGTGTATGCTTACTTGCTTAGCGGTCACGGGGTTCAAAATGCCCGTGGTAAAATTGATTTTTACAGGTGACATTTCAATATATGTAAGGCTGAATATTCTCTTGAAAGGTTTTTCAATAGTTCATGAATTGCCAGTAAGGACTACTTGAGGGGGATAGTTTGGGAGGTTTAGTCATTTAAGCTTTCTCTAGCTCATGAAATTTATCGAATAGGCATATTTTTAGTTAACAAAATGACCATGATTCTTGCGTATGGAAACTTTATGCGCTCAAGTACTAGAGCGGCGAAATCAAATATATTAGACCGAGAGATTCGGAAAAGTCTGGAAATTCCCACTACTACGCAACTACTCACCGAGCTACCCACTCACCGGGCCACCCAGACGCGACACGCGCCATTCGTCTAATTTAAAATCCGATTTATTAGCAAAAAATATATATTGGACATGTCCCGAAAAGCCACATTCTCCACACGAATATGGGCGGCGTTTTCATTTTGACATTCTTGGGCTTCTAGAACAATAGAAAAAATGTCCTCGAACATCCTCGACCGAAAGATCACTTTCCAAAATGATTTGTCTTCTAGGCCTTACCCTTTTTTTTGTTGTTACATTGTGGCTACGTCCCCTCGTCAATTCTGTTGCACGGATGGTTGCAGATCTCAAATAAATTTGCGCGGATTGGACAAGCTTTTTAAAAATCTCATTTAAAGGAGTTCGAGGACCGGAACTGACTTGTGGAAGCCACTGACTGGCTAAGTCTTCTAGTAATTTTAATTTATCATGCCTTAATGGTGTTCTAGGTTCATCTTCAAGGTGTTCTCGTGGGACCTCTCGAGCCTCCACTTCAAGCTCGGATATCATCGATGCCGATATACGAATGTTAAAAGGAAACTTCAAAATTACATGATTGTGGTCGGGAGGATATAATCCGGCAACTCTATAGGCAATATTAATATTAACCTCTCTAAAAGCCTGAATTCTGGCCTGAGGGTACGCGTCAAGGAACTCAAATTTGTCAATGCTGTTAATGCTCAATGCTGCCTTTTCGTTTATCACCTTTCTGTAAGCCCGCTTTAAGACAGAAAAACAAACAAGATCGAGCGCTTGAAGGCCATGGGACGCATGCGCTAGCATACATTGAATTTTAATAGAATTTTCTTCACAAATCTCCTTGAACCTCTCTGTTAAGTGACTGCCATGGCCAACAAATAGTAAGAGACGATGAGTTCTCTTCGTAACCTGGGTTGAGGGTATAAATATATTCTGGAGCCAGCTGAGGGCCTTTTCGTTATTCGTCCATCCATTCTCAGTAACAGCTAATCGCCTTCACCGTGGTATGATCTCAAATCATGCAAATTATAAGGGGGGTGAGTGCGGCACCCGCAGCACTCACACATCCAATTACAGTAACCCACTCACGGTTTTAGGGCTGAATAATTACTGGGTCTTCACGATTATCAGTTCCAGTTACAATCCGAGTAGCTGATAAAATTCCCATGGCAAAACCAGTCTCGTCCACGTTGTAAACATCGTGTTCGTCAATTCCGAATTCTATGATCGTGTTTTCTACCCGATCAAACCAATCCTGGAATCTTTCTGGTGCCTCCCAATAAGCAGGGATATAGTCACGGGGCCTAGAAAGCTTACTCGTAAGTTCAGGGGTCCGCTTTCAATATCTTGATAGCCAAATATTTCCGATTGTCGGTGGTGGCCTCATTCCGCGGGCTGCGAGGATCTGATTTGCCATTATTCGAACTACCGGATGCTGTGGAGGTACACCCATACAGTGGGGGGTAGAGTATCCATTTCTTCAATGATTGCTCCCCAATTGGCGTCATTAACTGATTGTTTGTGCACGCTTCTTGCTTGCTTTGTGGTCCGTTCAAGCGAGCCTGAAGCGTGCTGTGGCCACATGAAAACGCTTTGCTAGATCACGGCACGATAGATTTCGTTCCCTCTTTTTTTCTTCAATTCATAAACGAATGAGAGGTTATTCATCTCCTGAGTCATCTGACACAATTAGGGCATGAATGGCATGAAAATGAGCTTTTAAACTTGATGTTCGAAAAACAAAACGCGTGTCGCGTCTGGGTGGCTCGGTGAGTGGGTGGCTCGGTGAGTAGTTGCGTATAGGTAGGCTCATATTTTGCTGGTTTTTTTTTTTTGTCTATGAGGAGGGGTGGAAAGACATAAATATTTGGAAAGATAAGATAAGCAAATTATTGTGGTAATCTAATTACATTTGTGAGCTTAAGCCCCATTATTATGCCACAATGGAGCCTAAACCGCAATGTCATATGTACGGCCGCTTACAAAATATCATAAAGTTCTTTTTCAGTATATAAAAGTGCCTATTTGGAGAGTAATAAAAACAATATTAAACTTCCTCTTGTGATGAACATAAAGTTTTTTCACAGGTGTAATTTTCAAGACTCGTCGTCGGAGTAATCATCGGTGTAGCCATGTTTCCGAATTTCGGCCAATTTTTTTCTGGCAGAGATCAAGGAGTTTTCGAGTTTCAAAATCTCAACCTGTTGTTCCATTTCCAAGGTTTTACCTTCGTATGGGGTCAACAGATTGAGATCAGGGCCAAATTCGCTGGATTTGTCAATCCTAATCAAATTTTGAACCTGAGAAACCAAAGACTTGCAGGCAGAATTAACAGTTCTCGAACTGGCTTCCAAATTGTCTTGGGTTTTAGAGACAAAATTGGCCTTAACTCTTGAAGCTGCAACAAGTTGTGCCGTGGACGCAGCAACTTCATTACAAGCCACAATTAATTGTTCATGAAAGTTCTCATCCTTTAAAACTCCATTTGCAGTTTGAATCAAAATGTTAGTGGCGCCAGCAACCGCCTTGGATGCACTTATTAAACCTTCAGTCCAACGGCTGTTCTTCCTGTAGAATTCTCTTCTGGATATTTCACCCTTATTCCGGCTTACAATCTCAACTTGCGATTCTGTTGCCGCAGCTATCAACGCCGACACTGCCTTTGTAATTGCAAGTGCGGCGTTCAATATAGACTCGTGTACTTCCATATCCCTTCCTTCACCAATTTCAGACATAAGATTACGAAGGAAAATTGATGCCTTTTCCACTGCATCGGCTGTCTGAACAAACTTATCCTCAACAACATTCTCGATATTATCTTTCTTTGAAAGATCTGATTTATGACTGCTTTTCAATGTATCGACGAATGAGGATGAAGTTTGTAGCAATTGTTGAAACAGCAAGTTACAATCGATAACAAAGTCAATTTTATCTTCCTCAGACTCTAGGTCATTGATTGAATCTGAAGTTAAATTCAGAAAGAACAACTCGGCACCAGACAAAACATTAGTAGTGTGACTTGTCAACTTATCACCCTCATCAGCGGTGAAATTTTTACTCAAACCCTTCAGATTAAGCATCAAGTCATTAAGTGCAGAAGTAAGTTCAGAGCTGGCAAGGATAATCCTTGGGTATGCAGATTCGTCGACATTTGCATTCCCTTCCACGATAAGGTCATTGAAGGCCTGCGCAAAGTTGGTTGCAGTATCTGAGCAGAGGTCTAAAAATGACAAAAGATATTCAGGAGTGGCATTCAAATTTCCTGCCTGCATCGGTGATAACAATTCATATTTCGAGTCCTGCACCCTTCTTACACTGTTTGCTAAAATAACATCGAGAAGATTCGTAAGATGTGCTCCACTTGAAGACTTCCTCGAAATAGCCAATTCTCTAAGAGCGCTATCCAAGGACTCTTGGGTGATTTCCAAGTCCATTTCTTTCTCCTTCAAAGTTTCCTTAAGAGAAGACACACTACCCATAGACTCCAACTGTTTTTCTCTGTCCATCAAATCTGCTTTTAACTTCTTAACATCGGCCTCATACTTGTTAATCTTTGCAGTCAAATCCAGAGTTTTGGCTGCACTAAATTCGCTTGCATGAGTACTTAACTCCCGGATCTGGATTTGGAGATTTTCAATCTCCAGATCTTTTGATGCTTTCACGCGATCCAAATCTAATCTAGCGCGATCACGTTCTCTGATTATATCTGCTAGTTCGAGGTTTTTAGACTTCAAATCTTTCTCGTACTTCTCTTTCTTCAAAATAGACTCCTGAGCACTTGATATTTTTTGTTGGATTTTTTTGAACTTTGCGAGAAGATTCAAGTGTTCCAGACGCAATTGAGAATAAAGTTTTGCCAAAGATTCATACTTTTTCGACCAATTGCTGCTCTGCTCGTTTGCAAGTTTAAGTTGCTCATCCTTGGTGAAAATCTGCTGGGCCGCAGTCTCATTAATTTTGATTAGCTCGGTTTCCATTGACTTCACTCTAGAATCATACTGTTGTAATAAAGCCTGGTCATTGTCAAACTGCGCTTTGAAATTGAGTAAATCTTGTTCCAATTCAGACACTCTCAGTTGATTCACTGTCTGCTGCTGTCTCAAAACATGTTGCTCTGTCAAGATTTGTTGCTCTTGTAATCTTTTCTGCTCCTGCTCCTTCATCTGCTGCTCAAACAATTGTTGTCTTCTAATCTGCTCTTGCAATTGTTGTTGACGCTGCGTCTCCAACTCATATTGTTGCTGTTCTAATTGACGCTGTTGATCAAAGGCCGCAGTAGTTTGAAAATCAAGAGAGTTGATTTGTGGTGGATTTTCCGCTTTAACAAAGCTACCAGTGGCTTGTGCAGACTGGGAAGCCTCTGAGCCGTCTTGAGTAGACGAGACTGTTGTCGAGCGTTGAGATTCATCAGAAGTTCTCAAATTCGGAACAGAAGCCGCGATACGAGGAATTGTTATCAAGCTAGTCAAGAACTTGATTGATTGACAATCCGTATAGAAGTCTCTCAAAACAAAATGTTGCGAGTTAAATCTTTCAAATAACGCGCTCAAAGCGTCATCATCGCCTAATTGTTGAAACATCGCCCGTAACATTGACACCAAGAATTTATATATGCCATACGATTCAGATATCAAGGGAACAAGTGCACTGACTTTGCATAAATTGTTAGGAGACTGATGAACAGTCGCAAAAATATGCTTTTGTAAATCGTTAATCAAGTCTTGCAAGTCCATCAACTGCAAGATAGACTCGTAGCCTTCATTGGGATCATTGACAGTTCTCAAAGAAATGTATTCTTCATATTCAAAAATACCATTGAATCCTGGATTGCTGCGATGAAAGTCCAACTTCTGCAAAAGGAATCGATCGTATTGGTTGATTAATAATCCATAATTTGAAGTGCTTGGAAAAACTGTCGAGAGAGAGTACAAGAAATCCCTATTTCTATATCCGTCTTTGAGTGTGTTTGGGTGACCCTCCTGGAGAACTTTATGAATCATGATCAAAGCTTTGAACAACTGAACCTCACTGCTCTGCAAAGGCTGAATCTTTACCGCATTCCAAAATGCCCGAGAATTTTTATGATCCCAGGTATACACAATACATGCTCTGACGTGTTTCCTCTTCGGTGGAACCTCTTCGGTATTGCAAGCCTTTCTTACACTAATCTGTAAGTCAACCTCAGCACGACTCATGTTTGTTATAGTATAGCAATTGAACTTCGGCGAGGGTGAAGTCAAATAGGAGTATTTGTGCATTATGCAGGCTTGCGGCGCCTCGTTCCCAGGTGTATATTGTTGAATGATTAGAAAACACAAAATTTATTTCAATTAAGTGGTTTGAATTCGTGAAATTAGAAAATTAAGATATTTAGAAAATCATTATGTTCATTCTTTTTTCGTATACCAAAATTTTTTCCCTTTGTTAGATAATCTTTGATAATGTGTGATTTTTACTTATCTGGAAACATCTTGCGTAATTTTCGAAATTATCTTCCATGTTTTAAACCTTTTTGTTCAGAATAAATAATGAATCGTAGAGCCCAACGACAGGACTCAAATGTCAATCTAATCAGTAGGAAGTAATAAGGCTTTTCTGAGATTAGCATTGTTTAGCCCTTGGATACCCCAATTAGTTTACTAAGCCCGCTTCTGGTATTAGACGTCAAGAAAAAGCAGGGCACACTTTCGCGATAGGAAGTGAGTCCATCGGAACCGGAAAAAAAAGTTCCCGACATAAAGAATTTCCTTATCTCCCTGATAAATAATAGAGATGTCTGGTCCAAAAGAAAAGGTTAATTATCCGTATGTGTGCAATGAAAAATAGAAAAATAGAGAAAAGAACAAAAAAAAAACAAAATGCAAATTACATGAGATTTATTTACTGACAGTTTAGATTCTGGTACGGTGGGGCTTCAAGTATGGCCGCATGTTTGGTCACACACCCTTTGGATTTGGCTAAGGTTCGTTTGCAAACGGCCACAAAGCCTGGTCAATCTCTATTCTCAATGGTGTACCAGATAATAAAAAATGAGGGTCTCTTTTCAATTTATTCGGGTTTAACTGCTTCATTGCTTAGACAAGCAACATACTCTACTGTGAGATTTGGTGCCTATGAGTTCATGAAAGAGGCCTACCAGGAAAAGTACGAGCAGATGCCCACGACTGTACACTTATTGCCAATGTCTATGCTTTCTGGTGCCTTGGGTGGATTGGTTGGAAACCCTTCGGATGTTGTGAACATTAGGATGCAAAATGATTCGAGTTTACCGATCAACGAGAGAAGAAATTACCGTAATGCATTCGAAGGAATTTTTCAAATCACCAAGAATGAAGGTTTGCTGTCTCTCTTTAGAGGACTTATGCCAAACTTGGTGAGAGGTGTCCTTATGACAGCCTCTCAAGTTGTGACTTATGATATTGCGAAGAATGTCTTGGTTGGAAATTTGAACATGGACCCATCTAAAAAGTCGACTCATTTTAGTGCAAGTTTGCTTGCTGGTCTTGTTGCAACCACAGTATGTTCCCCTGCAGACGTTGTGAAAACTAGGATTATGAATGCAAAGGGAACTAGCGGTGGCGCCATATCAATCTTGAAAACAGCAGTTAAAACTGAAGGTCCAGGATTTATGTTCAGAGGATGGTTGCCTTCTTTTATAAGATTGGGTCCTCATACTATTGTCACCTTTTTGGTGTTGGAACAATTGAGAAAGTTCAGAGTAGGCATGTTTTAAGACTTTTATCTTCTTAGAAATCTTCATAGAAATCACTCTTTATTTAATTTACAAAAACGATACTAAACTGGCTATGACGATGTTCTTCGGAAACACTTTTCTAATTTATTGTGAAGCAGGATATATGTCTATACCTTCATTTGGTCTAATTCAGCCTTTTCGAAAGCTTCCTTTTCTGCCTCCAAGAGATAAGGAATCAAGTAATGGGTGTCCTCCTCTGGTTGAACAGCCTTGTTGGGGGGCAATAATTGGTGAGATAAGGCGAGCTGATGAGCAGTAAGTGTTCTAAAATTCCTGGCATACAACTGATCTTCAGGCAATCTGGAGATGGCCTTTTGTGCAATAGGATTTTCTTCAGCAATCAAGTCATTGAATCTGCGAGTAAGTATACGAGTGATCATAATTCATGTTTAACTTGGTACAACGAATACATACTTTAAACCCATCTCCCTGTACCCAGCGTAGGCACAGAAGGTCTTTGCCACTGGGACAATAACCTTGGATAAAGTAGGCCTGGACAAAATCCAGTCTGATGCCTTAACAATAGATGTAATAGAAGCCATGGTTCCTGCTAAAATTGTTGAGTTGGTCTCAGCGAGCTTGTCTCAAATCTTTTTCGAGTGAGAAGTTTGCGAAACCCGCAACTTGATTGGCTACAAGTTCTTTAGCATTCACATGATATACTGCACATAAATATTTACCAGGATCAATAGTGATATTCATCGGAAGTACATCCCGAAGTGTTGGGAAACCCGACTTCACGTAATATATTTTCAAAGCCTTTCTGCTTCATCACATTAGCAACATCATCATTTTTACACAAAACTAAGCCCATGAATCCGCAAGAGTTTATACCAATACCTTCATATTTTGCTTCACATCTGGGTACTAACATCATATACTTCGTAGTTGCGCAAAAGTTGTAGGATATATGTTGGCAAGAATTGTCCTTCAACACATTGAGCACTCTTTGAACTAATGAGTAAAAGGTCATCAAAAACACATCCTCGGAATCATCTCCAATTTCATCAGGTAGTTTTGCCACAAAATGAGCAAATGGCAAGTTTGCGTCTTGTAATGGCTCGCGAGTCTGGCTAGGAATAAAAGGTTCCGAAGATTGTATTAATTTCTCGGCAAAAGGGTGAAAGTCGTCAGGAATACTCATGAACTGGACATGTTTGTGAGGCTGAGATGCACCACTTGCTGGTCCACAATTGTAAAAAGCAAACCAGTTCTTTTCTTTAGCATTCGAAGATAGCGCATTCAAAATTGAGAAGGTTGCCACTAACTCATTAGGAGACAAAGGCGTATCCTGAGATTTAAAGTTTTTCGTAACAAGCATGAAATGGGCGGGTACAACAGGAAACTTGTTCAAAACAATTCTGAACTCATTTTCTGTTCCAAAAGTATCCAAGACTGTAAGCTCAGGCTCTGGCTTCTCGAAAGGGTTCAGACTAACATCCCCTTTCTCTGGTCGATATTCAAGGCTTTTGAGTTTTGTTAAATGGAAATGATAGTTTGAACCGTTGATTTCCCGCTTCAAAGTTTCAACTTCAGCAGATTCACCGGTATACAACAAATCCCCTGAATTCAAAGCAGCTGCGTATTTGCGAGATAAAGTGTCGCAAAAATCCCGTGGCAATTCGTGCATCGTTAGTAGTTGGTAAACTTCCTTTAACCTCATGAATAAAATGTTTCAAAGTCGGTGCGTAAATGCTCTGCAGATTGCCGGTCCCGGATCGTGCGGGGCTGATTACGAAGGCTCCAATTAAATAGTCTCCCCTGCTAGAAAAAGGTGGACAAAACGAATACGATTTACAAAATTACGGTACAGGAGAGCAGATTATAAAAGAACGATAGAAATAATTATTTACCCATAGCCAACGTTCTCTCATTGACAGATAATCAAATTGACGAATTTGAAAGTCAAGATCTGAATTTCTCACGCGATTTATCACCTTTAGTCCCTTAAAACTTTGGGTAAGCCTTCCAATTTCCCACTTTCCACCCAGCCCGGGTCTATTAACTTATCCCTATCCTCATACAATACTTTATAAGATGTCTTGATAGTACCGTCACTCACTCCAGTTTTGTTTGCTATCTTCGATGGCGACACTTCAGAGCCAAAAATGAGCGACGCCATGTATATTACCGTCGCCGCAATGGTAATTGGAGATCTACCGGCCAAAATACCAGAACTTTTACATTTCCTCGCGATATGCTCTGCCGCATTTGTGACTTCATTTGAAAGTCCCAAGTGGGAGCAGAAACGACGTATTAGATCTTCAGCTGAAGTTTGTGTAGTTTGTTCGCTATCCTTTATCAAGGAGTATGCATTGGGGTTAGTCTCATTCTTCTTTTGAATTTCCTGTTTCATGATTTTGAAGACTTTACCAATCTCCTTCTTTGGGACATTGGTTAAGGCCCAGATTTCTTTAAAAGTTCTCGCAACCTTAGCCTTCCGACAACCGATAAATATAGCAGCTGCCATTATGGATTCTTGAGACTTTCCCCTCAAAGGCTTTTCATCATAAACAAGTTTGTAAACCTCCTTGGCACCATCCTGAACTATTTTAGGTAATTGATACCCGTCGCACATTTGAGAGATTTTAGCATATGCTGCTGCCAACGCGTTATCTTTTTTGTCCACTAAGGATTTGGATTGTGCTCGATTTAACTCTCGACCAGCTTTAACATTTTCGGGAACATACGAAATCATGGTAGATAGATCTTCACTTTCAAGCAAAGGGTTTCCAGCATCACCAACACGACTAGGATCATCTCCATTTTGATCATCGTTACTAAATGTTCTCCATTCGGATCTTGTATCAACCACACGATCACTCAAGACTAGACCACAGCTTCCACAAACTATATCACCCTCACTGAATCTCTCAATTAGATCTGGTGGAAAAATTTTACATTCTGGACATGTGAGAGTGATGTTAAGATTTGGACCATTGAAAGGCTCATCGGAAGAACCGTTCGCCACTTGTGCCTGCATCAGTATGGTAATTCTTGAAGTACCTGATAATTTATGATGAAACAAAAGCAATGCTCATATGATTTATTTCAGGAGTATGTAGTGACACCTTAATTAGGGGGAAGATTGGCGAGAAATAAAAACTGGGGGACTGAGTTTCTTGTCTAAGATGATACAGGCGCACAGAGTGCCTCTAACAAGCTGTGTGGCACACGACCAAAATTGTTGAAGTGTATTAAATTCAATGCATTTGTACCTTAATCAATTATTGGTGTAATTATTTTCGAGTTGAACTTTGGGAAAGCTGTCTAAGTTTAAAGCGTCGATCTTTTCATGTTGAATGTGTTTTCATTTTTCTTGGATAAGGCGGTGAGATCGATTTATGAAAGTTCTCAGCTTACAATATAAAGAAATACTCGCGGAGTTGTTCATGACTCCCTATTCATTGAGATAATCGAGGAGACAGAAATTGATTTGTGTGCTCATTTCAAGTAAAACTGTAGCTTAGGAATGTATGTGCACTAGCATGTATAAATTCGATGAGAGCGGGAAAGGTAAATGTAATGACACCCAAGCACAGATGAAAGTCCCTATATGGCCTTTGCGTAGGACATAAACCTTCAACTTAAATGTCTTTTCTTCAGTAAGTTATGAACAATATTAAAAAGATTAACTCTCAATAAGACACTTTAGCCCTTAGAACCGTAATACCGAAAGGGAAAGTTGTATCTCGTGCGGTATTTTTACTGGGAGTTTCATCTAGGATCGACCTTCTACCACCCTTAGTAATGTCTTATTGCTTCTTATTTAAGCTGAATATCCGGCTAATCATCATTTTGGATTTTTCATGGAAAAACAAATAAAGTCAAAAACATTTTTGGAACTCTTGTGTGAGATTTACCGAGGATACCGGGGTTTGGCTGCGTTGCTTCTTTGAAGGAGAAGATCATGCAACAAAAAATTTGATTTAACATAAGCTTAAATTTTAAGTAAGCCTTAGAAGGAAGTTCCGAAACTATAGCTGTGGCTAAATTTTAGAACTTACCTCATTTTGCGTTCCTTCCAAGTCTAAAGCACATAAAACGAGTGGTAACTCAAGATGACGGAGTTGGGGAGTACAAGCAACGCGAGGTTATTTTACCTGCAATAAGTTTCCGGGGAAAGTAAACATAATTTCAAAAGTCTTGACTGACAGCTGAGGCCGAACCAATGGAGCTCGTATAGCAATGTACCCGAATTTTGTAGCACATACTCAAAACTCATTTAGTTATGCTCAGAACTACAGAAAAGAACATGATCGTGTTAAGAATTTCTAAATTAAAGTGACAGGTTCCAAATATTGTTCCAAATAAACCAGATTCAATTCATGGTATATGAGTACCGTTTAGGGGTCGAATTGAGCACAAGATTTTGAAGCACACTTTTAGTGTGAATGTTCACTCCTCTTTGTAGTTTGCGATATGTAACAGTCAGATTAACTTCTTTAATACCTGTACTCTAAAATTAGATATGTTATTTAGATGGAGATTCAAACAAAGTGATACACATGAGATAAAAAGATTACTTCTTGTGTTTCTTTGCGATACGCCTCAAGGCCCTTTGTTCATTCTTCATAACACCATCGACCATCTTATACTTTCCTTTGACACCTTTAGGTCTTCCACTCAAGCCTCTGTTATGACCCTTTGCCACCACAAGTGTCGTCTTAGGTTTGACCTTCTGCTTCTTTGTTAACTTCCGCATCAATCCCAGAATTTCCTCGGCCTTGTCCTTCTCACTCTTAGCGCTATCTTCGTTAATCAAGTCACTCTTCTTTTTGAGCTTTTCAAGTCTTCTCAACGCCCTCATCTTCTTTCTTCCTTGAGCCTCCAAAACCTTTTTGATTGGTCTAGCATTCATCTCTTTCATTTTCTCCCTAATTGCAGCAGCCGCTTCTTTTGTAATTGGCTTGACCACCCTCGAGTGCATCTTCTCATCATCCATAAACCAATCAGGAAGGTTTTCTCTATCCCTGAAGGCATATTTGTTAATACCCTCATTTACCAAGTCGTGCTTGTTCATTTTTCCAAGAGCAACTTGATGGGCAAGAGTCATTGCTTCCACAGTATTGAGTTCTACTCTATCTTTCTGCGACTGGGCTGCCTTTAGTTGGCGACCAATGCTTTCCTCATTTGAATCATAATCATCCTCATCCTCAATACTCTCGTCTGCTTGAACAATTTCGATGTCTGATTCAGAATCAGCATTATCCGCGGTTTGTAATTCCGCTTTGGAAACAGATGTTTCTGCATCTTTTGGTTTACTAATACCCTCTAGTAATTCTTCATCATTGAGTTCTGAAAAGACTGGATTGGATGCGAAAAACGCAGTAGAATTTTTCATAGAATCATCTTGTTGTTTTTTCATCATAATTTGACGAATTTTTTCATCATCATCCGAATCATCATCCGAGTCTGATTCCATTTCAAACAGCTTTTCGTCACCACTTTCCTCATCATTGGATGCAATTCCATCCCAAGGTTCATCATCAGCATCACCTCTCATCATTTTTGCTCGATAGTTGGAGCTTTTCTCTGCTCTCCTTTGTTTAAACTGCTCATACATATCATCAAGCAGGGCCTCCAAGTTTCCAACTTCCGTCTCCGAATCGACCTCTTCAATGATAGAATCAGCTTCCACATCCTGGTTCAGAGTAGCATCACTAAAGATCATTTTCTTTTTCCCTTTTGCAAGTTCATCAAGTTGTCCCGTTTTTGCAGCTGTCGCTAAGCTGAAAGTACTGTCTGTGCCCGATTGACCTGCTTCAATACCAATGGTCATATCTGTCATCATATTCATCTGAGCACGTTTTATTTCTTTCTGCTTCATTTCATTGGCACGTTTCTTCTCTCGTCTTCTCTTTTGCTTGAGTCTTTCTGACATTTTATCGAGTTCAGAATTGATTCTCTCATCCTCAGTCATAGCAACTTCTTTGGTATCATTTTCTTCGGACTCAGGTTCATCGTCAAGACCCAAAATCTCCCTTGCTTCCTTTCTGAATTTTAGAATAAGCTTGAAATCTTTTTTTCCCAAGACTTTCAAGTCTTTAATACATTCACGCAACTCCGGGGTGCAATGCCTCAATTTTTTTAAGATCTTCCATTCCTGGTCTTCCTTAGATGGTTCGACTAATTTGTTCAACGTACCCAAGGTATTGATTGGTTCTTCATTTCTCACGAATTCTAAAAGTGGCATCTCTTTGTAAAGCAAGTAATCACCTTCATCATAACCTTGTCTCTTTCTTGTATGCTTCTCAGGATTGAAAACTTTGGCCTCGTTGTTAGCCTTACCCTGACTTACTTCTTCAAAGACTTCCTTCAATTCCAACAAGCGGGGATCTAGCTTTTTAGGAGCCTTATATCCTTGGCACACAACAAAAATCTCTGCAGAAACATTACGAGAGGAAGGAGGTTTAGTTGCCTCCACCTTCTCAAATAACTGTTGAAAAACCCACATCAAATTATTGTAGTCCTTCGATCTGAACACTTTTGTCACGAAGGTTCCGCCTTGAATCAAATGCTCAGTAGCAAGTTTCAATGCCTTCAATACCAACTGGGATTGAGTGAAAGCATCTTGAACCCAACCCAAACCAACATTTGGGGCTCCATCATGAAGAACTGTATCGGCTTTCCAAGTTTTGAGATGCCCCCTAAGTTTAGATCTGCAATCTTCTGTAGTTATATCCGACTGGAAAGTTATACAGTTAGGAAGCGGCTTGATAGGAACGATATCAACACCAACAATCAAGGAGTTTATAGGACACAAGTTTGAGGCTACTTGACACCAAGAACCTGGTGCAGCACACAAATCAACGACTACCTTGGACTTTTCTAAAAAGTGGCCATACTTTTCATTAATTTGGATAATTTTGAAAGACGAACGGGCTCTATAACCTTTCTCCTTGGCTAGATAATAGTACCTGTCTAAACGACCCTTGCTATTCTTTTTCTGAGTTTTTCCCATTTTCGAGGTTATGGTAGGAAGAGATGAGGGATGAGCTTGAGAAAAAAGTTAAGTGCGAGAAAAAGTCACGTGAGACATTGACCATTCTGCAAGGTCGGCCTTCTTTTGTTCGGAACTAAGGAGCTCATCATCTAGCGTGTTGAGATTACTCTCATTGCATAACGGGCATGATTTCATTAAGAAGTCGTCCAAAGCATCTTTATGAGCAGAATCGGATGAATGTTTAAAATTCTGAAAGAGCTTCTTGAATCGGTAATCGCCCTTCAGCTGCAAGAAGAATCGTGCCGCGCACTCTTTATGGCAGCCATGGTGACAGTTCTGAAATATTATGATGTTCTTCTTAATAAGCATCTTCCGACACAAGCAGCAGGATTCGCCCGGCTCAATTGTTGTACAGACTTTTCCCTTATGTGTCATGAGATTAGATTCGGCAACCTGCATCTTTAATTTCGAAGCAGTTACCGCAGACTCTTGCATTTCCAACCCGAGATGGTTTATTTGATTATTGTAGTGATGCAACGACTGAACAATATCATCCCTGAAATGATTAATGAGAACAGATTCCGGAAGCAATGGCAAAACATCCTTGAATGAGAGTAGATCATTAGAATCACCATAAGAATTCGACAAATTAAAAAGATATCGTAACACTTTACTTAAGCGCGAGCTTTGTAAATCGGGTTCTTTCTCGTCAGCTTTCGGGTCAACGGAAGGTTTTGACGAATTTCTGGAAGCCTCCGTAGCCAAATCAGAATTATTGAGCTTGGTGTCTGACACGGTCATTGGAATGTCTAAATCCACGCCTTTGCAAACGCCATCGATCAAATAACGCGCGTAAATAAACCATAAGTTTTTCCGGGACTTTAAACGGTCATTTTCAAGTCTTGTGATACTGGTGTCAAGATGAAAAAAATCATTTTCACGCTGAATTAAACTCATCTTAGATTTATCCAGATTTTGGAAGTTTTTGTACGATTCATCAAATTTTTTCAAAACCAATTCACCCAAAAGGCATGACCCATTGTTCAAGGCAAGAGTCAAAGCTGTTTCATACTGTTTGAAGTCATTGATGAGAATCGCAATTGCAGGCTGAATTCTCTGGAAACGTAAACAGGCACGCAATAAGAAGTCAGAATCAAAAGGAGGCTTCTGCTTCCAGTCATTCAGTGAATTCCTCAAAAACTCCATGATCTTTAAGATATCTCTCGTGACATGCGCATCATCGCCAGCTATTGAGTGGGATATAAGTAAAGACAAGTATTGATTATTGATTTGCTGACTGGTGACGTTCTTTTCAAGGATTAGTCTCAAAAGAAACCGGAATGTTGGGTTTTGAGCGTAAGGAAGTGTCCTTTGGAATTCATTGAAATGGAGAATTGCCGGTAGTAAATCGTCGAAGTCAAAGTCATCGAGAGTGAGCCAGAAATCAATCGTAATTTGCGGTGATTTCAACAACAAGAGAGAGGAAGTACCAACAATCACTCGGCTTGAAATTTCCCGGTCTTGAGAATAGAGTTTTTTCATTGCTTGAATGGCTTGTGGCCAGGAATCATTCTGCACGTGGCGATAGGCAATATACTCGTAGTCTCTTAATAGCTCTGCAAATTTCATAAGCCTATCTTCAAACCCCATGGAGATCATTAATTCATAAACGGTTTTGCTGTCAACCATTTGAATGTTGCTTTTCAAAAAAGAAAACAATGAAGTATCCAAATCTTTAACCTGATTCAAATGCTTGTTCTGTGATGACTTTGAACGATTATCACAAAAAACTTCACTTGATATGCAAGATTCATTTCTTTGAATCGCTTCCAAGAATGTTTTCACTATCCAGCTGGATAGTATGATGTTATTCATTCTATCTTCAACATGCCACTCTTGGTGAATTTTTAGCAGGAGGTATTCTCTCAATAATTCATGAGAAGATGAATTGAAAGAACTCTTTTCATCATTTTCGCTTAAAAGCATCAATGCTACCTTTTCAAAAGGCTCTTGCAGCTTGGCGAGTAAGGCTATTCCTTTCTTCAAATAAAATAACCGCCTATCCTGTTCTATCAAAGGTTCACTTGAAAGATCTAGGCCAAAACCGCCTTCTTGAAACAATCCATAAGCTTGTTTAACATATATGATATTTTTGATGGCCTGAGATTCCATTGTTTCATTGGAAGTCTCTATCATATTCAAGGCCTTATCATAATTGCCCATTTGGTAGAAAGCATACCACAAAGAAACCGATTCGTTGACAAAAATTATCTCATAAACGTTATTCTGTGTAAAAAGCCACCGCGTTTCTCCACTAGAATCCGCTGTAACTCCCAACACTAATTCATCTCCTATGATGGGAATCAAAGATATCACGAATGGAGCTTGATGCATGATCTTACTCAAAACAACCAAGCTTCTACAGTCTGGCGAGAGATATAAAAGGTAGTAGTCAGTCGCTATGAGCGATTGTTTTCCTTGGTGCATGGGGTAATTTCTCCATTCAATATCTTTGCTTGTAGACCGAGAGATTTCTTGGTCATTTGAAAATAATTGTTCTGAAGACCCAGGTATGCAATAATAAAATGAATTAAAACCATGAAAATAATACGGCGTATCTGATTCAAAAATTCGCTTTTCTGTGGGAGGTTGACGGAATGCTTGTATAAGATCATCTAGGGTTGCCAGCCGGAAATTCCAGGATACTTTGTTGCCATTAATGTGAAAAAGACTGAATACACGAAAGCTATCCAGGAAAAGAATACCACTGATTGGAATTTTCGAGCTGTAAACTTGTCGCACATATTTGTCGTCTCGTTTGTTCCCTTGCGTTGCTGGATCGTGGCATTTGATGGAGGCCACATAAATTGTTCCTTCTTTTGTGGCAGCCAAAAAATCTCCCGTATGGTTTGGGTCCGGCGATCTACTGAAAGCGATAAACTCAATCCGTACACCTTTGAAGCGAGAAAGTGGTTTGAAATGAGAGTATGAACTGTGAAGAAGAAAATGACTCTTTGAATTCATTTGAACGATGAGAAAGTCGCCACTCGGATGTAGCCATGCATTCGTCAAATTCAAATTCTCAATAGACTCACCGGGCAAGGAAACTCGGGAAACGCTCAATGGATCGCTAAGATCTATTCTGTACACGTAGTTGAGAGTCAAGAGGTACATTCTATTATTCTCAACAAGAAGTTGGCGCATGTCGTTCCGAAGGTCAAACTGGAGTTGAACTTGCTCAATATTGAGAACGGGAAGCTCATTTTTGAAAATGGATGAATGGCTCTGGTCAAAAGAAAACCCGTCTTTCGGACTAGTTAGGTGCACATCATGTATGCTCATACCGGGCTGCATTGAATGAATCACTTTGAAGCGTATAGAAGCACCGAAACTTTTGGTAAGATTCGAAACTTCGAATTAAAATTGATAAAAATGTTGAAAGCTTTAGTTGTTATGCGGATAATTCCAAAATTAAATGCATTGAAGGACACTCAACCGGGGAACATTGAACTATACCAGACGCTTGTCAATTTTAGAGGCAAGACCTCCGCCACAACACTACCTGCCGGCAATGCCGCGCAAGAAACCAGATCACATGGTCGTGTATATACCAATAGACACTGCCCCCCCTTATGATAATGGCCCCCGCAACAATAGGTCAGGCATCTATTTGCTTGCCCTTCATCTCCCTTCATTCCCTTTTTTTACCAGAATGAATGTTTTGAAATTGCAAAAAAGATATCCTGATTTGAAGCAGGAGGAGATTTTTGGAATCATTGAAGATTTCAGAAATATTGATATCGATGACAAAGGATGGGTCGAGAAGAAAGACGTAATCAATTCTGTTTCACAGACGGGTAAGTATTCGTATGACGAGACACGCGAAACTTTGAAGACTGTCGATGTTGATGCATCTGGTCATGTGGAATTGGAAGATTATGTTGCCTTGATGCTGAAATTAAATGAACAAGGAAGAAAAGAATCTCATCTTTCTCCGGCAGGAGCCCGTTCTAACGGCGCTGGTGCAAATGCTGCTATTCCCACCAGCCCAGGGAAAGCATTCACAGGCGTTGCACCTATCGCCACAGCAAATACAGCGAATAAAACATTCTTAAGCGGGAAAACCTCAGGCACAACTCACACAATCAATGATGAAGAACGGTCAGAATTCACCCGCCATGTCAATTCTGTTCTTGCTGGAGATGCTGTGATTGGGGAGAGATTACCTTTCAATACCGAATCATTTCAGATATTTGATGAGTGTCGGGATGGATTGGTTTTGTCCATGTTGATCAATGATTCGGTACCTGACACTATTGATACTCGTGTTTTGAACTTGCCGAATGCCAAAAAGAAGTCTCTCAACAACTTTCAAATGTCTGAAAATGCAAACATCGTGATCAACTCTGCAAAGGCCATCGGATGCGTCGTCGTTAATGTTCACTCTGAGGACATCATTGATGGAAAGGAACATTTGATTTTAGGATTGATATGGCAAATTATTCGTCGTGGTTTGTTATCTAAAGTTGATATCAAGCACCATCCAGAGTTGTATCGTCTCTTGGAGGATGATGAAACTTTAGAGCAGTTTTTGAGATTACCTCCTGAACAAATCTTGTTGCGCTGGTTCAACTATCATTTAAAGAATGCAGGATCAACAAGAAGGGTATCTAACTTTTCTAAGGACGTGAGTGACGGTGAAAATTATACTGTTTTGTTAAACCAATTGCAGCCAGAAGCATGTGACTTATCTCCATTAAGAACTCAGGACTTGTTACAACGTGCCGAGGAGGTCTTGGTTAACGCAGACAAGATTGGTGTTAGGAAGTACTTAACGCCCAATTCTTTGGTTGCAGGTAATCCTAAGTTGAACCTTGCTTTTGTGGCACATTTGTTCAACACTTACCCCGGTTTGGACCCAATTGAAGAACACGAGGTTCCAGAAATCGAAGAGTTTGATGCAGAGGGAGAGAGGGAAGCAAGAGTGTTCACCCTCTGGTTGAATTCTTTGGACGTGGATCCACCAATAGTGTCCCTTTTTGAAGATTTGAAAGATGGATTGGTACTTTTGCAAGCTTTCGATAAAGTATTACCTGGGAGTGTGTCGATGAAACATATCAATAAGAGGCCTACAAATGGAAGTGAGTTATCCAGGTTCAAAGCCTTGGAAAATACGAACTATGGAGTAGAGGTTGGAAAGGCCAATCACTTCTCCTTGGTTGGAATTGATGGATCTGACATAGTGGATGGAAACAGGTTGTTGACCTTGGGACTCGTGTGGCAATTGATGAGAAGGAATATCATTACCACCTTATCCAGCTTGGGAAATGGAAAAAGTATCTCCGACGGGGATATTTTGAAGTGGGCTAACACGCAGGCTGGAAAAGGCGGCAAACATTCCAGTATTAGATCATTCAGTGATAATTCTTTATCTAACGCTGTTTATCTACTTGATGTCTTAAATGGTATCAGACCAGGTTATGTTGACTACGACTTGGTATATCAAGATTCGAGTGCGACAGACGAGCAAAAATACGCCAATGCTAGATTGGCTATTTCTATCGCAAGAAAGATTGGTGCACTTATTTGGTTGGTTCCGGAAGACATTAATGAAGTTAGGGGAAGATTAATCTTGTCTTTCTTGGGAAGTTTGATGAGCGTTGTTGAAGAGCATTAGGTCTATCATGAAACGAGTTAAGTAGCGTTGAGTGCGCAATCCTGGAAAATTAGACTGTATCATTAAACTAGGACGCGATGGAAATAAAACCCGTACATCATGTCGCATTTATCCAATAAGCGTTGAAGTAAAGCAGGCTGATTACAAGCTGCTTCAGAGATCTATTACACTGTCTCCTTCCTTAAAGAACAATTATGTCCAAGGTGATTCTTCCTTTTACAGAGGCCAATAGCAAAAGAGTCTCGTCTTTGTTTAGGAAAGCGTTGAGAATCGCTTTTGATTCTAATCTCAAGTTTCAAACCTACAGACAAGAGACCATAAGAATAAGATCCCAGTTCGAAAGCAACAAACACATTCTGGATCCCAATGAGTTAGAGGCTGTAATTGCAAATGCCAAGGCCAAGTTGGCTGAATATGCTCACCCAGACCCTTATATTCCTCCTTTGAGACCAGGTGGATCGAAGTATGAAAGAAACCTTCCTTCTCCAAAGGAACCTGTCATTCCTGGTGACTGGTAATTCATAGTTTTTTCTAAGGCGTGGGAAATCAGTTTCATGATTTGAATGTGGATTTACAGGGTGTTTTGCATAGCGCAAGAAAAGGAGAACTTGATTGAGGTACCGAAGTATCCACAAACTACATATAAATAAATGCAACTCATAATGAAATTTAATATTAGCTGTTAAGCCCTTTTTCCTGCTGCATTAGACGATGTGGATCGTGTGGACATAATGCTTCTAGTTTCAATATTGTTATGATTTCCGAGAAAACCTGGCTTTTGACTGTTTGATCAAAAAGAAAGCGAATAACAACAGAAGGGAAATATACACCCTCGCACACTCGTGGTTGTTTGCTAATTTATTTTCGCTTTTGTTATTTCTTTCCTTTCTTTCCTATCTTGATATGCCATTTTAAGTGAACTAAATGAATTTCCTCAGTCTGCTGGTATATTACAAGATCCTTTATTTTGCTCGCTTTCAGCAGAACTTAATCCAACATATCGGCAATTCAGTCGTATACTAATACATCAGCTTTCATTTCCAATTTCAAAAGTACAGATTCAAACAAAGTAATATCGAAAATATTGTCGAAATCTACTTTTCGTTGGAGCATGAAGATCTATGAGTTTCGAAGAGAATATGTCAGGTGATTTGTTCTACTACCTTACCTTTCTTATTTCGATGCTGGAAAGTACCCATTCAAGAAATTCAATACAAAATTAACAGCCTTGATCAAAGAAAAAATAGCCTATTTATCAACATTACAGTTTATTTAAAGTTAAACAACAGAATTAATTGGTCCAATTCTATAAAATATTTTGATTGAGTCTTCGCATCGAGCAGCGAGACACCAAAAACGATTCGTCGCGCGATGGGGGAAGAGCGCTGAGGATTTTTCGTGTGCAGCTACCTCATCTCATCCCATCTTAACTTAATAACCACAAAATTTAATTAGAACAAAATGCCAAGATCCAAACGTTCGAAGCTCGTCACTTTGGCACAAACCGATAAGAAAGGAAAGGAAAATAAAGCCCGTATATTCGATGAGGTAAGAGAAGCTCTTGATCTGTTCAAGTATTTGTGGGTTTTGCAGTTGGATGATGTAAGAACCCCTGTCTTGCAAGACATTAGATCAGATTGGGTTGGTTCCAAATTGTTGTTGGGTAAGAGAAGAGTTTTAGAGAAAGCTCTTGGTGACAACTCACAGGAGGAATACAAAGACAATCTTCATAAGGTTTCAAAACTTTGTTCTGGTGTTCCGGGTTTATTGTTCACCAACGAGAGCCCTGAAACCGTGTCGGCTTACTTTACTGCTTATTCCAAGGCAGATTACAGCAGAGCAAAGTCAAAATCTCCAATTGATTTCACAATTCCGGAAGGAATCATTTATTCGAGAGGTGGTCAGATTTCAACTGAGGAAGATGTACCAATGTCTCACTCCTTGGAGGAGACTTTGAGAAATAAGTACAAGATTCCCACAAAGATTAAGTCAGGAAAGATTTATCTCAATGAGCCATTTGTTGTTTGCACCAAGGGTGACACTTTGAATGTGACTCAGGCTCTAATCTTGAAACAGTTTGGTGTCGCTGCGTCGGAGTTCAAGGTAAAGATGATTGCTTACTATGATGTTGAAACGAACGAGATTACCCAGCTTTAAATTACTTCGAAGCTTAAACGATATGTTTGCCTTCTGTGACCTTTTATTCACTTCTATAGGACCTTAAATAAAGGACAGTTGTTATTCCCTTTTAAACTATTTTGCTGTAAAGCCCCCCTCAGCTTTCAGATACCTGACACTGTACGAAAAAGAGTCTTGCAGGACCGTTTCCTAAGTTTTTGAAACTGTAAATATTGTATTTTGGAATCTCAAAAGAACACCCCCTTGTAACGACAAACTTGTTTGAATTTATTGTTACTTCAATCAAGCCTTTTGCCACATGAAAGACAAACAGAGATTCACCTGTAGTTCTCAAGCTCTTAAACCCCTCAATCGGAAAATCGAGAAGCCCTGCAGCAAAGACATTCAGGTCTTTATCAAATAGAGAAGCAACTCGAAAGTTTTCTGTTGTCAGCAGTCCCTCTTTTTGAACCGGTGGTGATTGAAAGTTCCCTCCATCCGGGGCCCATGCAATAGTTCTGCTTGCCATTTTTTCATCGCTCTCGAAGACCTCTGATTCTAAAGACTTCTGCTTGAACCATTCAGAGCCTTCAATTTCTGGATCGGATTCATAATCAAATGTCTCCGTCTTGGATTTACTTTTTCCTTCCGATACGCGAGGGGAGACCTTCTTTTTGATCTTTTTAACCTTGCCCACTGGCCCCTGCTTCGGTTTTTCAGGAACATGTATCACCTCAACAATTTCTTGCAATGGAACCTTGCGAATATCACGGATTAATGTACTATCTGGATCTTCGCTGCTTTCACGTGCTCGCGTATAAACGATTCTTTCATTCCTCCAATAGGCTAATGGGGCAATTTTTGTTCGTTTAGATCTTCGTAGTCCTTCTGGAGGAGGCGATGGCAATGACTGGGCTGTTGTAGAATGGTCTTGAGTCGGCTGATAAACTTGCAGACTTTGGGAAATACCACTCTTGGAAGCGTGACTGTCAGTTACATTCGAGAAGCTTTCGTCGGATGACGAGGAAATATCAGCAAGACTTTCATTGAATTTTGCTTCAGACTTGGGTGCGTTCCTTTTTTGCGTTAAAGCCATGCTTTTAGTGATTTTTGAAACATTGGGTCGCTGTTGTCTTGGGGACCCATCCTCAGTTTGATGTGAAGATATATTTCGGGAACCAGAATGTTGGTTTCGTGTTTTATATTTAGGCAGAGAAGAATTCGAAACATCTGAATTGTTAATGTCATCATCAAGAAAGCGGTTGTCGAAAGACTGATCAAAATCGTCTAATTCATTATGTTCATTTTCTGTGTACCGAAAATCTTCTGATATGTTCATAGGGTTATTATTGATAGTCTTTCGGTGAGTTATGGTCTCAGGATCTTTCTTGTTGGCAAGAACGGAAGAATCAACAGGTAAATTAACCAAACGTTGACGCCTTACACCCAAAGTTTTGTCTGGTTTGAACTCACTCTTGGGTTTAGCATCTCGTGGGGCCGCAGCAGTTCCAAGTTTCGAGACTGACCAGCTTGACTCGTTAAAAAACTCATCTATATCTTCCATGTCATGTTTGTCTTTTGTTAAATTCTCTTTTGGTTTAATCCCGGTTTTACGAGACTGGAAACCCAAGTGCATCAAATTCATCTTTAAGTCCTATCTATTGGAGATGCCCTGGTCAATAATAACAAGTCTGCGTGTTTGTAAAACGCGACCCCTCAAAGTTTGGACGCGGCGTGTGCTTGCTCGCTTTGCTATATTTATTCAGGGAGACACCAGCGTGAGAACGATAAAAATAACATTACATAAATTTTCCTCGAAATACGCCCAAAGAAGAAAAAAAAAGTAATTGCTTTGTTTCAAACAACACATATTAATCTTACTGTTATACTAGCCTCGAGTTTTGGGTCATGTAATATTATGATGAGTAAAAACGCAGGAATCTAGCCCAAGTTGGACAGCCTAATGTAATATTCACATGGATTCGCGGAGCACAAAACTTCGTGGATCGCGAAACGACATTGATAGCTTACTTTTTCTAAAGAAAATAACACAATTACTAGATGATAAGTGCTTGTGAAATTTCTGACATTTAATGATTTGGTCTTTATTTACGGGACAAAACTTTCGAATTCGGGGAAAACAGGTTTTTGAAATAAGCTTTGCACAAACTACGATCGAGCAGAAAAAGCGCGAAAAAAAAAAAAAATTTCCCCACATTTTTGAAGTCATTGAGGATTTCCCATAAACTAAGTGATGTAGAGATTAACGTTCTCCAAAAGAATTTGCTCTTTTTTCTTTAAGATATACTCAATATAACGCATTTTATATGATACCCGTCTGTATCTTAGCTGTCTCGCAAAATGATTGAAAGTACTTGATCTGGGACCCAAATTCCCGAAACGCAAAAATTTTGTGGCTGCAAACTGCGTTTCTTTCTCAGAAGCAATTCTTGACGCTACATTTTTGTCGAAAAACGGCATAAAATCAACCCCTATTAGCAAACAGATAAGAATTGGCATTCTTCACAGAGGATGAATCAAATTGAAATTTATATAAACGTTAGAAGTGTATGTCAAATGTCTGATGTTTTAACAGAGCATCGGGATTCCCAATTGAGATTAAAAAAGTGTGTAAAATTGCATTTTCTCCTTCTTCTGCTCGATAGTAATGAGGACACAACTTCCCGCCATACCATATTCTTCGAGTTAGAAGAGCTTTTCTAGAAAATCAAAAGTACCTCATTACGATTCGTAAATTCGACACATATTACTGAGTCGGTGTATTATTAAAATTTCAACTAGTTGTGAGTAGAAAGTAAATGTTGCGCATATTCCGCGCTCCATTTTTTTCCGTGTCGGTGAATTATGTTAATGAGGTCAAAGACCTTGAGTTGTCAGAATCGACCAGATATGACTTAAAGACAATATTAAAAGTCTTGGGAAAAGACTGGACGTGTGCAAATTTTACTGGAAAACCGACATGTGGAAGTTTGGTATTGTCCCCGCACATCACCTTCTGATTATCCGACAGTTCTCAGAAACTCCTGTAATTTTCTAGTTGATATGACAAAGTGAGGCCATCTGAGTATATGAGATAGAGGAAAAAGCGGGGCTGATCTTTCACAGGGGACATATTTCTCACACATATACCGATGATGGTACGAAATTCTTCTTCTTTGACGGGGAGATTTTTAACGTTAGGGAACAAATGTTCCTGTATCATTCCATACACTCCACGATACTCACACAACCTCATAATTGTGACCAATCCCAGTTGTGTCACTGCAATAAATGCCAGAATCTCTGGGACTATCTCAGTTATCAGTATCCGATTACACCATTTGTAATCTTCATCTTTGAATAAACTTAAATCAAAAGGCTCTTTGGTTGCCGCCGCACAAAATAGAGAATTTGCTCTGAAAAGGCCTAGTTTTTTATCTGTCGACACAGCTAGGAACATCTTATCCATAGAAGACTCGTTAAACTTAGTTGAATTTATATGATTCTGCTTCAAAACAAGATGCATCCTCTTACATTCTTCTTGAAAACTGCAAAATTTAGATGAATTTGCGTCATCGTGGCTTTTATTTTCAGAATCAAGGTCAACCACTGGTGTTTCGAAAAACTGCCAACTGCTTGAAATTCCCAAAGAAGACAGGGAAGGTGAGTTAGAAACAGGTGAAAATATCCTAGATTCCAATAAAATTCTAGCAGCTTCACCATCCTCATCTATAAGGTGGTCACCCGTCATTGCTCTCAAAGATTGTACGCTTTTGAAATATCTTGAGTGAATGGGCTTGCAAGTCCAACAATCGGATCCTAGGCACGTTCTTCGATATATTGTGGGATCCTCGAATATAATTTCATCAGATTTTGTGGATTTATCTATCGGTGAAATTTTCTTGAGCTTGAATTCGAACTTGAAAATGATAAGTTCCCCAAAGATAGTGGCACCGCTTATAAATGCACAATGATTGCCGCGGCTTATTGTGTAGTCGATAATGGATACATCTGGAATGTTGTGCAATAGTAAATGAGTTTCGACTTTTGAAAACAGCCGCAGATTCTCATGGTAATAAAATAAAGTGATATTCTTAGAATTCGCTGAGGCAGCAAGAATATGATGTTTGGAGCCTTGAATATCAACAGCGGTTTTGACATCGATACCCCATGCAGATGCATCTAATTTTAGAGAAAAACTGGGCGCCACTCGAGACTCATATGGAAGATTGTCTGGCACGGAACTCAAACGCTTAATTTGAGATATCAACGTTTCAACGCACCAGATATGTATCCTACCATCGTCGGAGCAAGCCACTACGACGGAGCCATTGATCCAGCCGGTACGTGTAATTATCGAATTAAGCGTGTGTGGGTAAAACGGCCACGTCAGAGATATCCGATCACTTACTGATGTGACAGGTGGTCGCGTTTCTAGTGTTAATGAAGAGTTCGGCTTCGGACTATTCAGACACTCGTCAAATTCGAATACCAAGATTGAAGACCGACAACAGATTAACAAGTAATCTATTCCATCGATCCCCCTTATTATTGTCGATAAGTTATTTTTGTATTTAAGCGAAGAACTAAGGCCTTTCAATGTTTTGATGTTTTGGCATTCGAGGTTGATCAGATCGCGGTACTTCGCAGCAGGGGCAAGCTCAAGCATTCGAGTGGAGCTATGGGAGCTTATCAATGAAAGCTCACTTCTAAGTGGGCCATAAATGCCTCCACTTCCCGACACTTCATCATGGTCGGCAGAGGAATCCACACCAAGCGGTAAAATTTCAACCTCGGTTATATTGTCATGTTGTTCCCACTGATTATATGCTTCTAAGCTTTCTTCTATTGCTTCTTTGAATGAGTCTTTATGCTTATTCAAGGGTCTTAGTGAAGTGCTTAAATCTCTACTACTTTCAGCCCCACTAATAAACTGGTAAGTATAGAATATGTCATCTGTCGGGTCAAAGGCACGGCCTCGAAGAAAGCTTTCAAAGTTTTCATGGCAGTAGAAGTAATCTGGGTTGTGCATCAGTAGGTTATCATCAGCGGATTTAATTCTTTGATGAACCGTGGAAGAGTCAGCTTCGTTTGAGCTCTCTTGCCCTGTTAGGCAACATTTAGATGTAGTGGGCAGACCTGAATCTTGTTGATTGCAATCCACTCTCAACCTTGAGATATCTCTTGAGTTAAGAAGCCTTTCAAATTTTTCTAATGAATACATTTTTTGCCTATCATTGCTTGCAACGGGAGATTTAACGAAATCCATTAGTTTCTGGAACGAGAATATCAATTGCATGTGGCAATGATGCGAACTGAGTGAGCATACGGGAGCAAGTTAGTCTCAATATGGGTTACACACTACTATTAGTATGTTGTGCCATACAAAAGTTTGTTATGCCGTTAATTTATGATATGCTATCCTTCTACTCAGTCAGTCTTGATTGTTATGCCTATATCCTATATCATAAAATCTTCATTTATGAAGCTGTAACTCTCATAATACTTAAAAGTTGTAAAAATTCCCTTTTGGTTAATTTTACTGGAGTCGACTTGTCCAATTAACTTCTCCTAACATTACGCTTCATATTATTGACTACTCCTCATGGCCCATACTGTCTCCTCTTGTAGAACTGGAAAGACTGTTCCTACTGGACGTGTATATCGTGTTGATTCTGTGTAACCTTTTCGCATGTCTAGCTTAAGCGCCAGACCTACGGTGCGTCTGAATCCTGATGACCCATCCATACGGTTCAAGTTTCACGCTGCGCATCTCGTTCTTCAACACGAAGTATATTTGCATATATGTTCTTGAGAAGACCGGAGAATGTGGAAAATCCTTAGAGTGAGTTTCTGAGTGTAAATTTTTTCTTCAGTTGCTATTGAATTACCACATACAATGAAAAGATAAATTTCTACTCAACTAAACAATTTGGTTGTTTTTTTTTTTTTTTTTTTTTTGGTGGCTTGTGGCTTTTGAATTTATGGTCTGTTTGAATACTTTCTCGCAAATTTTTGAGCATGTACGTTCATTGGGTTGCCTGGTCAAACGGCATCTTAGCATACATTATTTGTAGAGAAAAAAAAAATGACAGCAGGACTTACAATTTCCAAACTTGGGCTTCCATGAACGTATTTTGTATTCTGAAGCTCGATTTCCCGACCTAAAAAGTAGACTTGAGGATTTTCGTATCGGCAGACTTGAAATGAGAAAAGCATAAAAGACCTCCCAGACCCCGAAAACTTTCAGACTTCTTACCTGATTTTCGAACACCATACCATGTTTAAGTTTTTGAAAGTCGCCGCTTTGTGTTTGTTCGCGGTTTCTGCAAATGCGTTTTCTCTAGGTTACACGCCTACTCCAAATTGCAACAACGGTATCTCCCGATGCGCTGCAAACAACCAAATTCCCGGAGAGTTTACTAGTCTGTCAAAAGCTGAATCTTGGCGAGCTAATTTTTATAATTGGGTGAGGGATGCACTGGGGAGCAGTTTCACAGATGATGAATTCAGAAATACGATACCCGTCAGTAAGAGTCAGATTTTCAAAGCCATTATCGAGCGTCCAATAAAATTAGCCGGCTTCAAGAAGGTAACCATCGAAGATCTAGAAGAGTTCAAAAAAGTAAAGACTGGGTATCTTATGAAAAACAAGCATAACACATTCATAACCAAAGACAAACTGGAAATTGTGTTTTATGACAAGAGAGAGAAATCATGGATGTTGCAAAATTACGATCCATCCAAAATACCATCAAGCCTCACATTGGGAGAAAAAATCGCTATTTCAAAATGCATTAATACTATACACGGAAAGACTGGTTCCGTTTCCTCGCTATTTCGAGCAAGCATCCATTTAGAGACTAATTTTAATTCACCTTCAGATGTACTCAACCCAGCGAATAACAATGTTGTGCTTTCCTTGGCAGGTCGGGTTCAGGTAGGAACCACTATGACCATTGCCGGTTCGGTAGCTTGCATTTTTGACGGTAATCTCTTCGCTCAGCCCTATGTTTATCCGTTTTACATTGAAATCCCAGAAGGAAAGAAAACGAAGGTAAGATATGAAAGAAACAAAGGTCTTGTTTTAATAGGACAATGGGAAAAGACTGAAGCATTTTCAAAGCTTGCTGCAGTGTCTCCGTTGGTGGAGTGTCATGTGAGTAATTCCTCTCTGATGTGCGACTCAGGCACACAACAAGGTCTAAACATTTCTGCGTTGAAGAAACTCCTTGAGAACCAAAGCAAGGATGACGAGTCACAAGAATCACGCTGATTACTCAAATTTCGAGACATTCCTGAAGGATGAGACACTCCAAAATGTTATAGACTCTTATGTTGCATTATCTTCCGAAACGAGAAATTGGGTTGCCAATTTGGCAAATGCATCCTCCCTACTTTGGCATGCATACCATCAACTAAAAACACCGGTAAATTGGGCAGGGTTTTATGTGCTTGACCCCACCATTACAGACCAGCTCATATTGGGACCGTTCCAGGGTAAAGTTGCTTGTCAAACGATTCGATTCAACAAAGGGGTCTGTGGGACTGCTGCGGCACAGCAAGTATCACAGTTGGTTGCTGATGTTGAGTCTTTTCCAGGTCATATAGCTTGTGATGGCGAGACTAAAAGTGAAGTTGTCATTCCAATTATTTTAGGTGGTAAGACTGTGGGTGTTTTAGACATCGATTGCTTAAAACCAGGGGGGTTTGACTCTCAAGATGTCAAATTTTTAGAAGAATTGACCAAACTTATCGCATCTTCAAATGACTGGTGATTTGATACTCGTCCTTTCATAGGCGTATCAATGAAGTCTTCTTTTTAATCTGTGGAATATTGCATAAATCAGTGATGTGTTAACCATTAAAATAGAACTTACATAAACCAGTTACATCAAATTATTCGCTTTGGAAGAAACGAAAAGAAAAAAGAACATTAAGTAAAATTGAAACTTCTGGACGTTTTTAGGGCTTGAATCGAAAGATTATCACAGGGATTCTTTGGAACACTCCGGAAGCGTTCTCCGTTGTTCTTCCCGCATCAAGTTACCATGCAACATATCTTTAGCCTTTTCAACTGCATGCCATTCTCCAGTCAATGTAAACACTCTTTTGTTTTCGTCATTTATATCAGAAATATTAATCATTGCCCCACTGACTTTCCGAACCCCCTGTATTCTTGTTCCATTTTTGCCAATCAACGCTCCCACTACCTCATTAGGGAATGAGATCGATAAAGTTGAAAGCTCTTTGGGAGCATCATCTAGGTAAGCTTCATGAGAGCGAGGAACATAAAACTTTGTGTCTTTTGTCAAGGGAACCTCTTCTAAGAGGAAATTCAGAATTGAATTTAGAACGTCATAAAGTGAGTCGACAGTACCTTGTAGTTCTACCAATCTCTCACTGGAGCCTGGGAGTAATGAGTTCGATGCTATCATCAGAACTTTACAAGATTTCTGGATTTCTTGAATACGTTTACCATGGGAACCAATTAAACTTCCTATCTGTGAATTTGGAATAAGCAATCTTAATACAGTTGTTTTTCCTTCAACGAACCGGACCTTCAGCAACCGTTTGAGAGGAAAATGAGAGTATGAAAATTGAGTTTCATCAAACGAATTAACCAATGCTTGGGCGAAATAACTAAGGGCTCTAGTCACATCCCCGAGTTTCCCACTAACTGTAAGAATTCTTTCCTGGGTGCCTTGTTGTAATTTAGAAATTCCCGCAATTGTATTGGTTTCTTCTCGTATTGAGTCAATGACAACCCCTTTCTTTCCAATTAGACAGCCGGATTCTTTTGCTGACAATAGTAATCGAAAGCTAATTGAAGCAGTGTCTGACAATGTTGGACTTAAACACGGAATAATATCATTCACCTCCGACAGAACAATCTTGGAAGTGTCCATAGTTGCGTGTTGAACTGGTTAGTTAAAAAAAACGGTTTTCAGCTATTAGGGTAAATAATTGTAAGAAACACTTTTGCTTGGAAATAAAAGGCAATCAGATTTTTTATTGTGTGGGATGGGTCAAAAATAGCCCCCAACCTTGCTTCCGAACAAATATCCCCCCTATTCGCAGTTGGCAAGCAAGTAATCGAAAGCACGGGTAATGTGTGATGATATGAAGCGCGTGAAACAGGAGGAAATTATAAATATATTTGGAATTCAATCAAGAGGTATCTCAATAATGGGTCCAGAAACAAGAACAAGCCGGGAGAGATGACATTCCCTTAGGCTACCAAGATACAGGGTCAACATTACTACGTCATGTGCTGCAGATCACCATCGCTGCGCATCAAGGTATCCGGTGAAAGTTACCCTCCTAAATTTTTTTTTATCCTACCAGTGATTTACATCAAAATTCGGGATCCCCAGGTATGTTTCACTTGAAAAGAAAAAAAAAAAAAAACTTTGGAAACACAGTATCGATTTTCGCCCTCTTTTGCTCAAACTGGGAATTTAGACGAGTGGGGTCTATAGGCGCATCTTTTTTTTTTTTTTTTTTTTTTTTTTTTTGCATCTGTGCAGATGTTCTGGAAGCATCTAAGTGAAATTAAGTGTAGGAATTCCAATTTATTCTTTGGATTAAACAAAATACCCAGAAGAAAATGCACAGTGCTTCTATCCCAACTCATTCTTCGAAAATATTCGTCTTTCGAACTTTAAAAAACTGTGAGTAGCTCTTTTCAAAAAAAAAAAAAAAGGCAATTCTGGAAAAATGTCAGATCGGGCAGGTGTCCATAGCAATTTTGAAACCTCAACTACTTCAAGTCTATATCGATTAAATCAAGATACCCAAAAAAGAACGGGTGTGCCATTAATTCAATCATTGTTAAACTGTTCAACAATCTATGAAATCCATTTATAGCACGATATGGGGTGTTTTATGAAGATTGAATATAGTGGTGATTTTATCGAGTAATGCATTCCCTGTATTCAATTGAGCAAGCTTAAAAAACCAGAGATAGTATGCAATAATAGGTATGAAACCTTTGTAAATGCAATTGTAGTTTTAAAATGGTCTAACATTCTGGAATATTAATTCTTCTAGTCTTTGATATTTTTCTTTGATACTTTTTCTTTGATACTTTTTCTTTGATATTTTTTCTTTGATGCTTTTTTCTCTGTTATCATTTCCATTGATTTTGAATATGGTTTTTCCCGAAATGTTTTGCGTGTTAACCGACCATATTGCAATGTTCAAATACTTTTTTTCATGCAGCAATTATTCGCAAAGCTCGGCGGTTTTGATGAAATTTTACTCATCTTGAAGATAAGCCACAGTTTTAATTGATGTCCAGCCCTGCTTAATTTTCAGTCTCTTTAACCTTCGAAAGATATTTAGCACTTCGATGTGTATCCGAGCTTAGTAAATTTTAAATTTTAAGTAATAAGATTTGCAACCTGGGTCTAAAAAACTCGACTATTCTCAATGTAAAAGTTTAGGAAAAGGGCATGTAAAAAGAGCCACACAAATTTTAGCGCAATAATATCATTCAGACTCGGAGATGAAAAATTAGGCAAGAAAGTAGAAAAAAAGTTTTTTTTGGTCGAGCGTGGAAGAATTCATCGCTGGCAGTTTTTAGCGCGGAATGCTTATCAGATAAGAACTTTCTTCCAGCAACAAAACTTCTATGCAGCAAAAGACTCGATTTACATGCCGTACAAACACCCTTCGTCTCAAAGAGCAAAATTAAATTAATTTCGAATTCGAAAAAAAAAAAAAAACTATTATTTTTATGTATATTCTTCTTAAAGCACCCATATTTTGATATTAGGGTTAGCTTAATCTGTATATGGGTATACACATTTTTTATCTAAAGGGAATGACTGGAAGAATTTCTCCTGTTAGATAAGCCCAATTTTTCAGTAAAGTTCGCGCTCATCTTTTGGAGGAAACCTGTGGCCCAAAAAGACCCACGATTGTTCATGTTAGAACGCCGTGGAACTGAGGCGCGCGGCACGATAAGAACAAGATGATCGGCACCTGCCCGCTCGTGAGTGCCATTATAATATTTTATTTAAAATGTTTTATTTTTTCTTTATAATATTTTAGAAAAGAGCCCTCCACATGTATGTTCCATCATCTTAATAAAACTCCACCCCTTACAGAACTTAAGAGATGAGAATATCGAACGGGTTCTAAAACCCAGCTTGCATGTGACCCGAGAGATTGTACCGGCACGGCGCTGTCTTATCGCATTTCTACTCCTTGTATGTATTAAATAGAGGGATTATCCCGCGTTCAATTCAGAAAAAAAATACTCGCCTAGCTCTTCGATCAAGTAAATTCCCAATTTTGAAAATATCATTACGAAAGTTAACTATCCTGTCACATCCTTCTTGAGTTCGCTTTACATACTGATTATCATTCTATTTGCGAGACTACAGTATGCACAAATCCAGCAAAAGGCTAAAGATTGAGGAGGAAATATTTTCCAAATCTATCAAAGATATAGAGAAGATGTTCAACCTTTCCCATCTAGAGCATCAAGAACCAAATAAAGACTACAAGAAGCGAAGAATCTCCTTGAACTGCACTGGCTCCAAACTATTCGAGAACAGGTTGGATCATTCCTTTGAAGACCAAACCAAAAGTATGCAATTTAGTGTCTTCAGAAATAACATTTGTGACAACTATCCCAAAAATAAACAAATAGAAGCGGATGATCAAGAGGTGCTAAGGGCACCAATTTTACCATCTTCGGGTGACTTCTCAGCGAAATACATATCGCCACACTTCCATCTTAAGCAACCACTTTTGGATTCATACATGGATGACGATATAGATTATTATAGTTTGGGGCTCAATAATAAGCAGTATCTACCTCGCTTGAACTTGGAGAGCGATTTGAAACTAATTGATCAGATGTTTTCGATACTGTTGCTTACAAAAGCAAACTGAGCATTCTGAATCATCAACTAGATTCAAGGCGTATGTTTTGGTCGGAGAAAAGGAGCACCGCTGAGGCATATATTTAGTCAATTGGGGTTATAAATATTACTCTCATATAAGTTTGACGAAATGAGTTTCAATTGCTATAGGCATAGAATTATCACATGTTCAAGTTTAACTTATCTAAGATGTGCGAATACAGAAAAAACTAAGTAAGGGGCATTATAGGCTTAACACAATAACGGGGTCATAAAAAAGGATTTTCAAGATCAAAATTGAATAGATAAAAGCTCAAAATATATCAATTCTGACAGAAAATAGCTAAAAAAATCGAAATAATAAATCCATTTTCTGGATCCGCATGTTTATTTTTCAACGAGTCTTACCACCAGAAATGACACAGCACATTAAACCCGTGCACCAACGAACAAACTGCTACTGGACTAAATTTTTCGGCCATGCGACAGAGAGAGCCGTGTGTTTGTCGAAGAAAATCTTTAAAAAATGGTATTAGCCGATCTAGGATCAAGATTGCGTGATGCTCTTGGATCTGTGGAATCAGCATCTGAGACTGAAATTCAGTCCATGATCAAAGACCTTTGCTCCGCGTTACTAGAAAGCGATGTTAATGTCAGATTGGTGGCCAAGTTGAGAGAAAATATCAGGACGAAGATCGCTACTGAAATAAAAAGCGAGACTGAGTCTGCTTCCAATAAGCGTAAAAAATTACAAAAGATTGTCTTTGATGAATTGTGTGGTTTAGTTGACTCGCATGAGGAGCCCCCAAAGCCAAAAAAGTTGTCGCAGGTCAACAAATCGATTGTTAAGGGTGGGAAAAGAACAAGAAAGGCCGAAGCTAATTCCCATATCATAATGTTTGTTGGATTACAGGGTGCTGGAAAAACTACATCATGTACAAAGTTGGCGGTTTACTACAAGAAAAGGGGATTCAAAGTAGGTTTGGTTTGTGCAGACACTTTTAGAGCTGGTGCATTTGACCAATTGAAGCAAAACGCTATCAAGTCGTCTATCCCATTTTATGGCTCTTACTTGGAAACAGATCCCGTTAAAGTTGCATTTGAAGGTGTTAAGAAGTTCCGCGAAGATAAGTTTGATATCATTGTGGTTGATACTTCCGGTCGTCATAAGCAAGAGCAATCTTTGTTCAATGAGATGGTTCAGATCAGTGAAGCAGTTCAGCCTACCCAAACTATTATGGTCATGGATGCCTCCATTGGACAGGCAGCTGAAGGTCAAGCCAAAGCTTTTAAAGAAAGTTCCAATTTTGGTTCCATTATATTGACCAAAATGGACGGGCATGCGAAAGGTGGTGGTGCAATTTCTGCTGTTGCAACCACAAAAACTCCAATTGTTTTTATTGGTACGGGTGAACATGTCGGTGACTTCGAAGTTTTCAAGCCATCTACATTTATATCCAAATTGTTGGGTATTGGTGACATAGAATCTTTGATTGAACATGTTCTGCTGTTAAATCTTCAAGATGATGAAATGCACAAAAAGACCATCGAGAACTTCAAGGAAGGAAAATTTACGTTAAGAGATTTCCAAACTCAAATGAATAATTTCTTAAAAATGGGACCGTTGACCAACATTGCCTCGATGATTCCAGGAATGTCAAACATAATGAATCAAGTCGGTGAAGAGGAAACAAGTAAGAAAATTAAAAACATGATTTTTATTATGGACTCTATGACTTCAAAAGAGTTAGATAGCGATGGAAGAATATTTACCAATGAGCCTGAAAGAATTGTGAGGGTGGCTAGAGGATCTGGTTGCTCCGCTGTTGAAGTTGAAATGGTATTGCAACAGCAAAGAATGATGGCGTCCATGGCAGGTGCTGCCAAAAACATGGGGGCTGCTGGAAATGGGCAAGCTCCTGGACTTGGTGGTGCTGGTGGTGCTTCTAATATGCAACGAATGATGCAACAAGCGCAATCTAATCCGAACTTCATGCAACAAGCAATGAATATGTTTGGAGGTGGTAGCGGTGGCGGCGGTGCTAATGGTGCTATCCCCAACATGCAATCTATGATGAATAATCCCCAGATGATGCAACAAGCACAGCAAATGATGAAGCAAAATCCCAATTTAATGCAGCAAGCCCAGCAGATGATGCAAAATCCAGGAATGATGCAAAAAATGATGCAACAGTTCGGAGGAATGGGCGGAATGTGATTGTAGCTCAGTACAATTACTTCACAATTTATGACCTTTTTAAACATTTTTTCCGTATTCTATATTCCCTGTTTATATCTTTTTAATCCTGAATTTAATGTAATGCGTCTGGAAACCTTCTTTTGTAGAAGATCTAACACTAATTTTTTGCCTGGCGACAACTATGCCTTGTCCTGCATCATTTCTTTCACTTGCTGAGAATCAGATCATTTCCTGTGTGCTGCGCAGAAATCGGGGACAACTGGGTTATACCTTTTAGTGGTCCAATCAAGTCACGCCTGCTTCAATTATTGAAATCAGACATATTTTTAGATTTCGGATTGACATCTGAAGCCTTTCTAATAAAGTCTTGAATCCAACTGTGTTAATTTTCGCGATCGAGATTTTAATCTAAGATTGGCATTCCCCGAAGCCTCAGCTCCCTACCCCGCACGCTAATATTTTATTCAAGAGAATACATAATTCTGCCGCCAGCTCTTACAACATGACAGAATCCCCAGATGGAAGCACGGATAATTGGAAAGCTTCATGTGGCAATATGTTAGACAAAACGAATAAAGCAATTAAAGGCATGGACAGTGCTGATGTGGATTGGTTTCTTCGAGACTCAAATGTCCCACTTTTAGCAAAGCCCTCGCAAACTGGGTCCGAACCGGATTTAAACATCATACCGTCTCAGCAGAAACAAGATACATATGCCAATGTTCTGATCAATACCTCATCCTCACCATTACTTCCAGTTCTGAATGCTCATGAAACTAATGTTAATAAGGCAAAGGCATCGATATCCTCAATCCTGGATGAAGAGGTACATCCAGATGCCTTTCAAGATGTCTCTGTCAAAGCCAACACTGCTAAATTCATCAATAGAAGAAGCAGCATATCTAGCAATGGGAGTATTTCAAGTATTGATAGCTCTTCGAGCTCAGGAGGCTTCTTTTCGAAGCTACGGAATAAGCTACAACGAAGCGAATCTACTGGTTCTGTCACATCGCATAAAGGAACTACTAACGAAATTTCAACTGCCTTAAAAAAAGAGGTATGTCCAAAAATTAATCCTCTGCTGTTTTCACTTGAAAAACCTGGTGTCGAAAATGATCTGATTCCAAAGAAAAAGGAAAGGATTCCAAAAATATCCGCTGATGACGACATTGATGACCCTCGTTTACGTGATTACATAAGATTTTTCCGTCAAGAGGATAAAAGTGGTTTATGTATCAAAGGCCATTCAGCTGAGAAAAAGAGCGAGCCTGCCAAACCCCCAAACCAGGATTTCGAACCTCAAACTCAACATTTCAAATTCTCTTCTTTTCTCCGAAAGATTAATTCATCAGCCCTGTCTGTTAAAGCGACGGAGCAAGTAACCCCAGCTAAGTCTTCATTTGATTCTTCAGGAAGCTTCGAATCTCATAGTTCGTCGAGTCAAATTCTGCCGGAATTAAGAAGAATGAAGCCCCTTAAACACGTTGCTTTTCATTCACAGACCTTTCTTATAGATCCACCGCAGCAAATCCCATCTAGAACACCCAGGAAAGGTAATGTAGAGGTGTTGCCGTCTGGTGTGGTGCGAATTAACCCGCTTACTGAGGCTGATAAAGTTGCCATTGAAAAATCATTACGGGGACAGGGTGGTGGATTGGTTGTTGGAGGAACTGGAGTTTTAGGACTACTTGAGAAAGACTCTGAAATCACACCATCTGAAATCGAAGAATCTGCAACTGATGAGGAAAGTCTTGATGATAATGAAATGGAAATCAAGATAGATCAGCACGCAAAATCATTAGGTGTTGAAAAACGAAACAGTAATCTCCCAAAGACTTACAGTTATTCTATTCCCGTGAAAAAAATGGCATTAGACTTGATGTATACCCGATGCTGTCACTTAAGAGAAATATTGCCTGTTCCTGCAATATTGAAACAAATTCCTCAGGGATCGACAGCACCATTACCGGTATTACAGCTAAGAAACCCAACCCCTACAATGATAGAGATTCAGACATTCGCTGACTTTATCAGAATTGCCCCTATCATTTGTGTATCCTTGGATGGAGTGAGTCTTTCTATTGAGCAATTCAATATACTTTTGAGTGCCATGTGTGCAAAGACACAGTTGGCTAAATTAAGTCTAAGAAATACCCCCATTGATTCAGGGGGCTGGTCGCTTCTCTGTTGGTTTTTGTCGCGAAATAAGGTGATTAACAAGCTCGATATCACTCAGTGTCCGCCGCTATCCCTCAATTTATTGAAAAAGAAGAAGAAAATCAATTCTGATGAGCAATCAATACCAAGAATGGTATGTAACCATGAAAATAGATCTGACATGGACTGGTCTTTGTTTACGGCTTCTCTTATAGCCAGAGGTGGGATTGAAGAGTTGATTTTAACGGGTTGTTGCATCACAGATCTTTCAACATTCGAACACCTTATCAAAAGAGCGGTCTCTATAAAAACTTTCAAGCTTGGATTAGCATACAACCAAATTTCACCACAGCATTTAAGTATTGTACTTGAATCATGGGTGTTCTCAGAAAATTGCAAGGGCCTTGATCTTGGATATAATGATCTTCTGTCCTCCAAATATTTGAACCAATTCTTGAGTTGTGAGAAGGCAGATAATTTTCAAACATTGATATCTAAATCGCAAATTGGGTTTTTAAGTTTGAATGCAACAAACTTAAGATTTAACTATACGTTCAAAGAGTTTTTCGAAAAGTTTATTGTGCGCTTACCAAACCTCAGATACTTGGATCTTTCAAACAACCCAAGGTTGATTGGTAATTGCGAACAATCTATGTCCCTCTTGCCAGAAATAAAGAGTCCCATATGCCAGAATTTAACCAATGTTGATAAAAAGCTTCGAGATCTCGGTGAAAGTGAGGGCGAGGATAATAAGGAAATATTGACCAGTTTTGGAGAACTATCTCAAAACCACGAAAGGTCTCCCTTCGATGTGCCAAAATCCCATTTATATAATGCGGAAGATATCAACATGTACTTTTGCTCTATGCTTCCGCGGTTCAAAAGTTTAGCCCGTCTACATTTGGAGAATAATGGGCTCTCATCACAAAACTTGAAGGCCCTTTTTGAAATTGTTCCATTTTGCAAGACCCTCAATTATCTTTCCGTACTTGGGAACCATCTAGATATTTATTCCGCGACATCACTTTTGCAATGTTTGCGCTATTCAAGATCGCTAATAACCGTGGATGCTGATTATCTGGGTCTACCCGAAATGTTCAAAGAAAAGATTGGTCTTTACTCCATGCGTAATATGGATCAGTTTTTCAACAAAAGTATGGACAAAAAGAATGAAATGGATTTTGGTGCGTCACAAAGTGAATCATATGCTGGATCACTTGCCGATGAGCTCAGCCAATTACTTTCGAGAAGAACTGAAGAAAGGTTAAATTTCGAATCATCAGAAGTCAAGGATGTAGTAAAAAAAATTCAAAGCCATCGTTTGGTCTTGCAAGAGGCGTTTGATGATTTGTTTGATTTACAATACAAAAGGGAGTTGAACGTGGAAGGGAAGGAAACTTTGATAAGATTGCTCTTTGTCGATTCCGCGTTGGAGTGGGCTTTGAAATTGGTCGATAGCTCATTAGTTGGAAAAGACGTGAGCGTTACTTCATCTGACATCATCAACATGAATTCCGCGGAGAATAAAAAGAACCCGTCAAAGACATCTATGTTTTCAAAACTAGATGAGTCACTCGTGGAAGAACATAATTCCCCAACACCTGTCATGCTGGATTCGCTTCCAGTATCTAGACAGCAATCATTTACTAATTTATCAAATCTCGACAAGGAAGAAGGTTCAGTCATGAGACTACTGCGCTTTGGTGATGACAGATTGCTTCAAAAACTTAGGTCTACTTCAGGGGAAGAAATAAGACGAAAACTTCGCAATGCAAATATATCTGACATTGATTCTGTTATCGAAAATATTTCCAAAGCTCGAGATAAGGGTGTTGCAATGAAAGATATCTTCAATGACTGTGTTGATACGAAAAGCGAAGGGGAAACTTGGAGAGATATTAGACAGTCCCTGGACAAATTGGAAAAACTGGATCCAGAAACTGAGAATCCATTAGAATTCTCTAAGGACGAAGACTTTACGAAAAATGAACAGCGTTTTTCAAATGAGTCAAACAAAGACTTGTCCATTAATGAGACGTATGATAAGATTTTGCGTGAATTTAACAAATAGAAAATTCAATATACACTGCTTGTGGAAAACTGCAATTTGAAACCAGAGCTTCTTTTTGACCATAGCATATATCATACTAAATAATAGGAACTGGTATTGCTTTTTTGTTTCTCCGCCACCTGAAACTGATTAATATTCATCTCCCGAGTAAACATCTCGTATTTTCGACGGTTGTGCCCCTTCGTCGTCGCTATAATCGTATTGGTCCTTCGAATTTTCTCCATTTTCAAATGATCCAGCAGCTTCATTATCCTCTGCCAAATCTTCACAAGCATCAATCCAATCAGAATAAATGTCAACGGGATGTGATAAAGAGTTGATGGCCGTTTGAAAACTCTGCCCACAAATTTTGCAGTGCAAGTCTCCGATTCCGTTTCTCTTATCCATGGTACAAATCACAGACTTTTCGTGATTACAAAACAAACATCTGAAGGTAATATCGAGCTTTTGCTTGACTTTTTTAACTGGCTTTGCCGCTGTTTTTCGTTTTCCCATTTTCAATCTCTGCTCTAACCCCTGCCCTCATACAAAGCTATTCACAATAACATGTTTGGTAGTGCGCTCTGCAAGAAACTGCGCAACTTCCAGAAACGCACCGCAGGAAAGACGCAGAACCATGGATAGCACGAAAGAGCTACTATCAATTTGCTTGAAAAAGAACGGCAATTAAATCTCCAGTATTTCACAATTAGGTACATATATTAGATGAAGTCTTACTAAATTCAGTTTTATTTTCTGATTTCTCATTTTTTCAAAATCAGCTGTGCCCTTTTCTTTAATCTCAATTCCAACCTAGACTTCTCAAAAGCCATGTTCGTTTTTCTAGTATCACTAGCAGCTGGCATCTCTATATGATTCATCTGTGGAAAAGTGGTAGAGGCTCCAGGCTTCTCCGATAGGCCCTCCTTCAAACTTACTTTAATGACACTAGCATACTTTCGGTTGAGCTTCAAACCGTATTCATAAAGCTTTAAATCATCTTCTCTTAACTTATAGAGTCTGTGAGCATCTTCAAAAAGGGATTCAATGAAATTTGGGTAAAGATGTAAGCGCGTTGAGATTGGATAATGGAGTAGCAAAGACAACGCCTCAGAAAAATCACACAAGGCTAATTCAGATTTCAAATGGATCAAAAGAATTATAACAGAGAAACTAATCAACTCGGGTAAAATTTGGACTCCTGTTGGAGTTGATACTTCAGCAGCAGCAAGCTTGTCCCAATAGTATGAGACAACTTCGAGGTTATTGCCTAGCTCACGTAGAAGAAGCAACCGAAAAAATCGGATTATCCAGAGCTGGCTATCAAGTTTGAGTTTTGTGATAAGGTTGTAGTGTATAAGTTGATCAACTTTCATGAGTGCACCATTAAACTGTTCAATTGATTTAATTAACAGAGTTTCAGACTGATAAAACAGACTGATAATCCCACTGCCAACAACAAACTTATTGAACAAGAAGAATAAGTCGTGTTCCAAATATTTTAAATCATAAAGGGAAAGAACCTCCAAATCGCTAACAGAAAATGTGTTTGTGTTGGAGATTTCTAAAGATTCGGCCAAAATATTCTTATAAATGAGGCCGAGAATCTCATGTATTCCTTGTTTATATCCAACTTGACCGTTACACTTTGTCCAAACAAATAGTATTGATATAAGCTGGCGCTTATGGTTTAAGGACTGCCGACCGACACCATGAAAAAGATGATCTCCAGGAAAGAGCCTCTGTACATCTAGGATGATGGCATTTAGAATTTCTGCATCCTTCTCACTAGTTTGAATTGAATTTTCCGGAGAATCTCCATCCTCTTCTTTCGTCAAGGGATCGTCTTTAACATTTCGAATTCTGCCAAGCTTTTGTGGCTCATATGAAACACGGGCCTCCTTCCGCAGGGGAATTTCGTCAAAGAATTCGCTATCGCTCTCGAGTAACCACCATGGGACAGTCATATCTGGTGTCTTACTAAGCTCATAGTATACTGCTCGGCTAGTCTTAAGTTTGTCTCTCCAAGCTTGGATGTTGAGTGTCTCAGTAATTAAACAGGTCTTCCAAAGTAACAAGCGAGTGAAATTCTTGCTCTTTGGGTTATATTCCCCCAGTATGATCGCATTGCGAAAGTTTGAAAAGCTGCCTTTGTATTGCTCTATAGAGAGAAGAACCTTTGAAATCACCTCATTCTCACGTATCATTGTTTATATGTCCTGTTCGTTGCATCGAGTTGACTGAAGGGTTCGATAAACTATAGCCTATATGAAGGATTTACAAAAAATCGACTTTTGCCCAAGTGCAGTCTGGACTTAGAAGTTTTATTTTTACTTTCCAGGGATTGCTTGATTCCTCCAATTAATCAAAAACAATGTCTTTTAAGATTTATATATATATAACATTTTCTTATGGTGTTAGATAACCTCAGTATCCAAAATACCAGGCAATATTGATCATCTATGGTTCGACACGTAAAGAACTAGCCTCATGTAAGTAGTGGGGTAGTTACTTGGCACGCCCAGCACCACCGAGTGAAATTTCTAACTGGAAGCCATCTCTTACGCCGTAGTTGCTTCCGTCATTTGCTCTTTTCGATAAATAGTAGCCCATGTCCAATTTTACCAATTGATTGATATACTGAAGCCCAAGCCCCAAGCTGAATACACTGCTCTCTTTGAGGATGTTATTTCCAACATTTCCCGCCATACTGGTGATGTAAAGTCTCATGGGGTTTGTTTCAGGGTTGAGATTTGGATGCAAGAAATGCGGTACTCTCCCATAGATTGTTGCACCAGCTTTGTAAAATTGAAATCCACCTTGTTCATTTACGCTATTACGAGCAAAACCCTTAAAATTGTCAAATCCACCTAAGTAGAACTTGTCAGATACATGTACCTTATTTGAAGAGTTGCCCGTGAAGATTGATCCCACTTCTTTGAAAATATGTGCGGTGACTGCGCTGTTAAAAAATGATTTGTAGAATCCAAATGAGCCAGACGTTTTTATAAAACCAAACTGGCTACTAACAGGATTTCCCTGCTCTTGGTCAGAAGAAATTTGATTGTTCAAAGACAATTGTAAACCTTCGTTAATGTAGCCATTCTGTGCACATGTGCTATTGTAAGACAATCTAGAAATGATAGACGACTTTAAGAAGTCACCTCCGAATAGTTTTAAGACATCACTTGCTCCATTCCCAACATCATAAATTGATCTTTTCGCCAAAGACAAACCATTGAAAACAGAAAGGGTGTTTCCGCGATTGAGGTACAGAATACCAATTATTCCGCCAGTTGATTTGCTGGAACTTTGTTGCCATGTCTGGTTATTTTCATGTGAGTTGTAAAGATCAAGAACAAATTTGAAGGTAGGATTTCTTAAACTGGATTCGAGTCTCATTCCGGAAACAAGATGCTCAAATGGCTTGTATGGACGGTAATTAACTCCGATCTTTACCAACTCTGCATTATGGTTGAAATTGTTGTTAATGTATCCCAAGTCGACGATCAAATTATCTTCGTTATTGAATCCGAGAGCCAAATTTCCTGTGCTCAATTCCTTCGATTCGAGATCAAAAATGACCTTTGTCACGAGAGGGCTTTGCTTATTGTATGACTTTTTCTCTGGTGCAGAGTGTGTGTAATCAACATGCAATGAAGGGGTAATTTTTTCAAAGACTTCTGTCCTTTCCAAATTTTCAGAGCTTTGGTCTACTTTGGACACTAACTGGCCAAAAGTATAGTCACTTTTCTCCACCAATGGACTCAAAAGTTTAGAAAAAAACTGTCTCAGCAAGTTGTCACCTCCATTGACTTCCACCAGAGTTAAAAGAACAGGGTGGGAGTCCGAGTTTTCCAAAGCATCTTGCTTGAATACTTCTGCCTGGAGTTGTTTGGCTGTAGAAGACATTGCTAAAATGCAAATTCAAGAGTTCTAAGAATTTCGGGTGCGTTGCTTTTTTTTAGACACATTCGGTGCACACGGTGGACGTGCGGAATCAAGGAGCAAAGTGAGTCTAAATATTAACCTCTAGAAAAATTCTTCATATATACCTACAAACTTACTCAGTGGTCAAGAAAAAATCGTTTGTCAGATTTTAACCAATATCTGAAATCGAAATAATCATTCAATATTGTAAAAATCTTAATAACTGATTTTATGGGTCTATCATATATATTATTTTGTACGCGTTTATGGTGATTTCAAATAATTTTATAATCTTTTCTGTCAAAAACAATTAAAATATCCAACTTGGACTATGTGGAAATAACCTACAGAACTCAAATTTAAAATTTTTCAGAAATTTTTCAAAAGATTATGATCATTCACATGTTTCAATATCATCTCATTTTTTTTTTAAAAAAACAAATCGTATTATAGACAAATTTAAAGCTTTTCATCTACAGTATTGTTTGCTTCACAACTTAGTTGTCAAATAGTAAACATAGGAAATACTATAAATTTAAAACCGGATGGATTTTTGCTTCAATGAAAATACAAGAGGAGTGTTCAGTCTACGTGATATGACATGATGCGTAATTTTCGATTGCCATGTAATTTATCAAATATTCAACTTTCAGAATTATTTTGAGGGTTTGCGAAAGTAAGATAAACATGAATCTTTTGTTCTATCAATTTTTGAATTTATGTGGTCCATCTAGCTAAAATTTATATTTCTAGGTGCGTTCTACAGTAGCACCATCGAATGCCAAATCTAAAAGCTTCCAGGTGCATTTGACGTTGTACTGTTCAAAGATATTGATGACAGTGCGGGCAATTTCCTCATAATTTTCCGTTGCCAAACACAAAATAGTGGGCCCAGCGCCCGACAAACAAATACCGCACAAACCTTGCGTATTATCGGCTGTAACATTGTTTAAAACCGAATCAAGTCCCGGAATTAACTGCACCCTGTAAGGCTGGTGGATTTTATCTTTCATTGCTTCGTAGATAACTCGGTGGTTTGGAGGGTCTAAAGTCAATGCAGTGGTCAAAATTGCCAATCTTTGCAAATTAAAAACAATATCCTTCTTTTCATAAGAAAGTGGTAGAACTGCTCGGGAGTCATCTGTCTTCACTTCAAATTCAGGTATCACAGTTACACAGCGAATTTTTTCATTCCACTTGTACTTCAAGTATTGACCAATGTCGTTGGGTGGCAGATTAGTCTCATATTCATCCTTAGGAGTACTATTTTTGGGCAAAATGGACTCGAGTGGTACTGATACAGCCCTCTGGTCATCAGGCGATAACTCATTAAGGTAGGAACCCACAAAACCTCCTAACATTGCAGCTGCAATGTTATCAGGGTGTCGTTCTATTAGCAAACAATAATCGAGCAAGCGTTCCTTGGACAAGTTCAAGCCTGCGATCTCGTTTCCCAACATGACTCCACCCACAATAGCTGCACCTGATGACCCCAATCCACGTCCCAAGGGGATTGGGTTGTAAACATGAATTTGAGTACCGATTGGAAAGTCTTTCATTCCATTACAGCGCATAACGTACAAAGCAGTTTGGGTAACAAGATTTTTTTCGCTTTGAAGGGGAACGGCTCCGTCACCTTTGTATTCTAACTTGGCATTGTGTGTATCATCGGATGTGTCCACGGCCGGATCCACTTTAACATCGATTTCTAAGTACAAGTTTAAGCCGATTCCTAAAACATCGAATCCCGGGCCTATGTTAGCACTCGAAGCGGGTGTTTTAATTTTGAAAGCAGACATTGTGGTTTAGGTGGTCAGTTCGACAATGCAAAGTTTTTAGTTGCACTCATAAGTAAACCTGTGCACCTCGACAATTCGATACACGAATCAATCGCGATACGCTCGCACATATATCATCGAACTTTATGCCGATAAATGGACTAGATATTTGGCTATTGCTGTATATTTAAAATTGCTGCTGATAATTAACATATCTATACCAGTCAAAACAACTCGCGCATCAAAAAACACAGGTCTCTCTTTTTTCCCAAGATATTTCAGCAGGTTCCATTGGCAAGGTTACCATAGATTGGTAGTCTACTGGAGGAAGCGAAGCACCTGCCTCGTACTTCCATTTAATGTTGTAAACATAAGAGGCCAAAATGGTGCCCAATTGCACGTAAGCAAATTGCTCGCCAATACACCGATGTCTTCCTCCCCCAAATGGCAAGTAAGGAGAGGCCACACCCTTTGTAACTTTTCCAAAACCGTAATCCACACCATCGTCTTGCGCATTAGAATTATCCATCTCGGCCCATCTATGAGGGTTAAAGTCATTGGCATTCGGAAACCACTTTTCAGACATGTGAGAGTAACCAGGGGCAACCAAAACGTAGTGACCTTTAGGAACAACGTAACTGGTATTAGGAACGACCAAGTTATTTTTTACTTTTCTGAAAATGGAATGCAATGGCATGTGCATACGTAATGTTTCTTTGATCGTATTGTTGAGAAGTGGCATCTCTTGCAAATCTTCGTAGGATAAGTCTGTAAATTTTCCTCCTCTTTTGTTCAACACAGAGAGAACTTCGTTGTATAACTCTTCTTGCAACTCTGGCTTCTCCGCCAAATGCAAAAGGAACCAAGCAGAAGTAGCAGCACTTGTATGCTGCCCACCCATCAAAACACCGATCAACAAATTTGCAATTTCTTGGTCAGTCATCTTAACACCATCTTTATAAGTAGAGTTAAGCATGAGAGAGTCAATCAAATCTCTATTTGGGATAATATCGTTCGACTTTCTCCGATCGTTAATCAAAGACATGTAAGTGCGGGAGATCTTCTGCTGAGCAGCATCTCTTGACCAGTAAGACGGTAAAGGCAAGTGGGGAAACACAAAGTTGATTGGTGTAAATCCTTTATCCAAATCAGAGTAAAGTTGAGCAAATGATGTGTCGAACCTAGCTCTCATATCGTCTCCCATCAAAGACTTTGATGCAGTCAAAATAGTCATCTCAGGTTGAGTCTTCAAGACATCAGCAACACCATTATTGCGTTCTGTCATTGAATAATCAGAACACGTCTTAAAATAATCCAAAACCTCTTCCTGGATTCTAGGCACATACTTTTGAAAGGCATCCTTGGTCAAAGCAGTTTTTGCGAACTTTTTTTGTTCCATCAACCTGTGGTTAGGGCAGTCATATATAACACCTTTACCAAAAACAGGGGTTGTCAAGTGAGAGTATGCATCCTCAGCAGAGACGTCAGAAAGCTTCGAGTTGAGAACAAACTCATGTCCCTTGGGTCCCAAGTAGACAGTCATGACCTTTCCCAATAACACAAAAGCAAAGACATCACCATACTTCTCTCTGCAGTTCTCAAAAAATTCATAGGGCTGCATTCCATAGACAACAGCTGATCCAAGCCAAGGAACTGTGTGATACACAAGCGGAACTCTATCCTTTCTGAGTGAATAGAAAAATTGCCAAACCACATTGTAGACGATTGGGCCCACAGTTAAGATTAATATCTTATAGAGAAGACCAAGGCTGGAAAATGCCTCGTACGCTGCTAAAGCGTATTCTTTGACAGCCATTTGGGAAAATTAACCTATAAAAATTTCCCAAATATCAGTGGACGAACTAGGAATGAGATATATAAGTACGAAAATAATACATGGCTATACGAAGGTGCACGGGTGCTCGTCGTAATCGCTGGCGTCCATCGCGTTCTGCTAAACACGCACCACTTTGTTTCGCGTTTGCCTGGCCACTCTACATAGAGGACATACGATACACGTGACTAGGCTGATTTGGGCGAAACAAAAACGTCCGATTTGATCTGTAGCGCATGCAGAACTTTGGAGTCTTTGTCGAACGATCCAAACATTATGCGTTAGTAGGGCTTTCTAGTTACGCACCAACTATTTGTTTGACTTTCCTAGCCGTAAACATGTTTGAGGGAGAAAAAATACGTTTTTTTATTGCATTACTTAAAATTCGAACACATTCTTGAATCAAGATGTATTACTTCTCAAGACAAATTTGATACAAGTTTGTATTACATTAGGCAAGCAAGCCGTTCGCTGACGGATCAATTGGTAAATGGAGAGTCCGCATTCGTACTGTCGAATGCGCAGTGGCACCGTGTGGCACTCCACTTTACTACTTTTTTTTTTTCAGGCGCTGTTAGTCAAAAAAGCTATGCGTGTATGTATTCTGATAGCTATAAATTCGAATTAGTTGTATACTTAATTTCATCTATTATTATCATCATTCTATGCTGAAGAACGAGTGTGCGAAGTCTTTGGGCGAACTACCACGATGTGTTTGTCTTACTGATTGGTCTGCGCTTCGTTTTCTAATTGACTCAACGCTTTCCTTGAGTTTTGCGGAAGGGACAAAAAAAAAAAAAAAAAAACAACGCAAAAAGTACAATTTGCACAAATCAACTGAAAGCCCAGTTTTATTTGATTCTCGATTTTCAAAATCCATTATTTGTTTCCGAAAGAGATCACGAACAGTTCGTGCTTCATAATTTAGTAACTCGACTCTTAAGTTCCAGATCCTTTAGCAGCTGTTCCCGTTTCCTCTAAATTCATCTTTCGTTCGTAGCCCTAACATTTCCGCTCGCATAAGTAGCTGTTGATATTCCATTGTTAAGCTAGTGTTTTTGGTTTCGAGAAACTTAATGTACTCCACTGTCTTCGCTAAAATGGTTCCTTTATTGAGTTTTGTAGCTGGTTCTAAACCTTCAAGATTTATAGAACTCTCGCTCAGATCCGACATGTCATCCAGTTCGCTCTCTCTCAGCTCGTCTTCATATTTCAACTTTTCGCCTTTTCCCAAAATTGCCCGAAGTGTGGGTACCGAATATTGAAGAGCAGTAAATTTGTCGTTGATCTTATTTCTGTACCTCTGCTCGATGACATTATGCGCTGACTTAACCTTTACCTTATCTATGGATGTATCAACAAGCTTTTCACTCGGGGGTTTGAGCTTTCCGGATTCTTTGCTTTTGCTCCCACTAGAGTATTCGAAAGGTGGGGTATCCATATTCTTCTTGACAGGGAGTGCACTGGCAAATCCTGATAGCCCGGTGGCCGAAGTCGACAGAGAGGAGATCATGGGAACATCCGAACTTGCAAAAGATGGAGCCATAGGAGTGAAACTCGTTTCAAGGTTGGTTGAGTAGTCTTGATAATGGACATTGGAATTGCCGTCATAATCAAAACTGTTTCCCTGAATTGCATTTGGAGTTGGTGAGTAGTCCACGAGAGTGTTATTGCCAAGTCGATGCAACGGAACCTGGCTATTTCCCAAAACAATGTCCAGATTGTCATACACTGAAGCAGAAAAAGTATTGCTGTAATTTTCCCGAGAGACAGACTGAAAGTTGGCATCTTGGGAAGGTGTGTTTGAATAGGCGTACAGATTTTCATGATCACCCAATTGTCCGTAGATAGGCCCAGAGGATTGGCGACGCTTCATTTTAGCTGATGGAGAAAGATTTCGTAGCTCAACAGAGTTGGTGAAGACAGAATAAAATTCCAAAGGTATATCTGGCGGTGTTTTTTTTTTTTTTTTAATTCACGTGCAATCACAGTTTTAATGGACTTCCTTTATCCAATTCTTTTACAGCTTGTGTGGAAAAGATTCAAAGAACAAAGCAATTTGGCGTACTTCTAGATTGCATTGAAATTTCTTAGTAAATATCCCGGGATTCTCATTCAAATAAAAGTTAGACGGTGCTGTACCCCCAGATTCTCTTGCTTCACTGGTGCAGTCGCGCCCAGAGTTCACTCAAGAAAATCGGCTGAAAATGCGAGGGTGTATGTACAGAATTTCCAAAATATGATTTGTGGGTTTAAATTTTTTGTATATATTCCAAAGAAATGATGCCTGTCGGCTACTTAAGTTCAAAAATACGACACCAGGTATAATCAACCAAACCATTCAGAGTATTATGTAAGTAAAACCCTGTATTCTTGGACAGTCCCAAAGCCGCGCCACAGAAAGACTTGTGTTCCGGTGTCCTTTAACAAAAGCTTCTTTTCGTGTAATCTAATACATTTTCACTAATAAATATCTGCGGTACTGGCTCTGAAACAATATCCACAATACTCATCCGACCTTTTTATGAGGAATTTCAATGTTGTACGTTTTTCTTAATAGGGTAAACCCCAAAATCAATACAGTATTTGTCAATGAATCGTATGATTTTCTTGTGGTTTGGGGCGGGGCAAAATTTTTTTACCTCGATCTGAAATTAGCGCTTTCATAGATATATCGAAATTAATCAAACACAGTTCACAGTTCAAATATTATACGATGGACACAATCTACAAATTGTAACAAGAATAAAACAATAAAATTCTGAAAAAGAAGAAAAAAATAGAAAAAAAACATATAAAAATATAAAACCCGGGTTCAGGCGGACAACTTTTTCCTTACTCGCATGGTTTATCCTCGTAAAACAAAACAAAACAAAAAATAAAATAAAATTAAAATAAATATATAATTTGCGGTTGAGAGACACAACGAAATTGAATGCCCTAAATTCCATAAATATTCGTTTTTCCAACTTAGTTGAGCTTATTATTTCAGTTCAGAGTCTTGATTTCATTCTGATATTATTTACCTCATCACAGGACTGCAGGCACGATTGAGAATCATCTGTACCTCACTTAAATCCTTCCAATACACCACTTTAAAACCAAGAAAAAAAATGTCTGATCTTCATGACTTATGCCGATTCATTGATCGGCCCATTGATCAGAAATATGTCGAGAATTTGAAATTTTACTTGAAGGCTGGCATTCCAGCCACATACACAATCGAGGAAGCCTACAACTATACAAATGGCATTGAAGATACCGAGCCCACCACCACCACTACACCTTTACATTTGATTTTTACACATTTTCCTTTGGACTATTCTGAAAAAGAGTTAAAAGTAGTCGAAGAAATGGTATCCACTCTTTTGGAGTATGGTGCTGGCTGGTGCTTGACCGACGTGAACAACGAAACTCCTGGCTGCATTTTACTTAGGAGAAATCTTGGTAAGACGATTCTTTATAATCAGATCGTGGATGCTGGAGTACGCGCCGAACTTCTCTTACGTAAAGTGAGCGAGTTTGATATGGAAGTGATAGAAGATACGGACAGCTTGGATCATGGGGCATTTGGCGAAGCTGGGCTGGAAATTCTATCAGATGATGCATTTGGAAATCCCGCCACTGATAACGTCGAGGAAACTACTGACCAGACCCAAAATGCTGTTGAACATCAAGATTCTTCGTTAAGTGATCCTTCGCATAACCAGGATGCATACCTTAGAACTGAGCTTCAATATAAAGACGGGGCACTCGTCACAAAAGACCAACAAGATGGAGTCATGATGGAGTGGGAACGCGACCTCATGAAATTGGGATGTGATTCTTTGTTTAAAGGGTCACACATCAGTGACAATGAGGTGGATTCCGAAATTAATATTTTGAATATTGGTTTTGGGATGGGAATTATTGATGGAATGATCTCCGAGAGAAACCCAACAAAACACTACATTTGTGAGGCTCACCCTGACGTCTTGAAAAAGCTCAAAGATGATGGATGGTATGAAAAATCCAATGTGGTCATTCTTGAGGGAAGATGGCAAGAACAGTTGGATAAACTTCTTAGTTCTGGCGAGGTATACTTCAATGGAATCTATTACGATACATTCTCCGAACACTATCAAGACATGTTAGAGTTATTCGATTACGTTGTGGGATTGATGAAGCCCTATGGTGTGTTTTCTTTCTTCAATGGATTGGGTGCAGATCGCCAAGTGATCTATGAAGTGTACAAAAAGCTTGTCGAAATCGATTTGGAGAATTATGGGTTGACTTGTCAATTTAAGGAGGTAGAAGTTCCCGAGGCAACCATGAAAAAGGGCGACACCAGTGTCTGGGATGGTATTCGCAAAGAATATTGGCTGTGTCCAACTTTCTATCACCCAGAAGCTCGCTTTTTGGATGTGTAGAATGACCGGGAACTTTAATATGAAGGTTTGGATGGCTGACAAAACGAGTTGAACGAGCTTAATGAGAAATGTATAGATTATCCGGAACAGTATGTTATGATGTATTGACCCTGAAAAAAATTCTAGAGAAAAAATACTAAAGAACGCATCGAAATGTAGTTTTTAATTTATATATGGCAGCTCGGCGTATCTTCTGTTTAGAAATCAGTTCACACCCTTCAGTCGCTCAAGTCAGCAGAAAGTTCGAGACCGCACTAAATCTCAAGCTCTATACACACTGGAAAGCAGCAATGAGTTCCTTTAAATATAATCTTGAACTGCCTCACTTAATTGTTTCTCGTGCAACCACATAAAAATGCTATCGAAAAACACAAGACTTTTGAGAAGATGCATATCTTCCAAGACGTCTCCGATAGAGATCTCGACATTGAATAACGGCTTGCGTATCGTGACAGACTCCACTCCAGGCCATTTTAGTGCATTAGGAGCCTACGTGAATGCGGGCAGCAGACACGAGTCAAATAAAACAAGTGGAATTTCTCATATGATTGACATAATGGCTTGGAAATCTACCAATAAGAGGACAGGTGTGCAAATGATGGAAGACTTAGCCCGATTGGGTGGAAACTATATGTGTGGTGCCCAACGAGAACTGATTCTCTACCAGTCATCAGTTTTCAATAAAGATGCAGAGAAGATGTTCGAATGTATCGCAGAAACTATTAGAGAACCAAAATTGGCTGATGCTGAGTTTGAAGAGGCTAAGCTCACTGGCGCTTACGAGCTTGAAGAGCTATCATACAAGCATGATATGCTCTTACCAGAAGTATTGCACGAAGCAGCATATTCTAAAGAGACTTTGGGAATGCCAATTTATGGCACATTAGACTCCCTTAATCAACTATCTGTGCAAGATGTCAAAAAATTTCATAAAAGGCACTTTTGTCCAGATAATATTGTGTTGGCCATGGTGGGCGTTGATCATTTGAAAGCAGTGCAAATGGCAGAGAATTACTTAGGAAATTGGGAGAGACCTAGCGAAGCGCTGAGGACTGACAGGCTACAAGCACATTACACTGGAGGCGAAATCAGCCTTCCGTATCAAGAACCTCGTTTTGCAAACCTCCCAAAACTTGTACATATGCAAATCGCCTTTGAAACCGAGGGTCTTTTGAGTGATGACTTGTATGCCTTAGCAACATTACAAAAACTTTTAGGCGGAGGCCTGTCTTTTTCCGCGGGAGGTCCAGGAAAAGGAATGTTTCTGCGTTTGTTCAGAGTTTTAAACCAATATCCTTTTGTGGAAAACTGCATGGCTTTCAACCATGCTCACTCTGACTCGGGGCTTTTTGGAATTACAATCTCCTGTTACGCAGAACACGCACAATATATGGCGCAGGTGGCAAGTCATGAATTTGCTAAGATTATGGAAGTCGATTCATCTAAAGGTGGAATCACGGCACAAGAATTCAACCGCGCTAAGAACCAGCTTGTTTCTTCTCTTTTAATGAATGTCGAAAGTAAGTTGGCTGCCTTGGAAGATATTGGAAGGCAAGTTCAATGTCAAGGGAAAGTAACTAGTGTTGACGAAATGGTGAATAAAATTGAAAACTTGACCATTGCGGATGTTAGAGCTGTTGCACAAAAGGTATTCCAAGGCCAAGGAAATGGACTACAACTGGGAAAGCCATCGGTGGTTATGCAAGGGGATAGAGAAATTATTGGGGATGTTGCCTATGTGTTAAATTATTTTGGTTTGGGGAATTTCGGCACGTCCATGCACAAATAGATTCTTGATTGACTAAAACGTTGGAACTAAATAGAGCCCTAAGCCATGTACACAAATATCGCTATGAAACTCAGCTTGTTCATGTTTACTAGCTCGCGAGCAAAAAATTACTCCTCGTGTTCCTGCAGTAAATTCAAAAATTCAGAAATGATTTCTAATTCTCAGCTTCTGCGCTAGATTGAACGATGCTTCTGGGGCGTTTACTGCCATCTTGTTTAAGGTTTGCGCGTTTACGCTTCGAAGGTCTGTTTGGTCTTGTCTCGCCTTCAACATAAACGTCATTGGGAAGGTCGTACACTTTCACATTCTTTATTTGAACAAAATGCATCCGTTCATTGTAAGAACTCCAACCTTTGCAGATTCCGAAAAATTCTGCACAGGGATATTGTATATCCAACTTTTTCTGTCCCTCTGCGATATCTAACCCAATGAAAAGCTTAGTCAAGTGAACTTCATTTGATTTTTCCTCCCCTTCGTTGCTTGGAGATTCTGGAACTGGGATATCTTTCGTGGCTTTTTCTCCAACCAATGTACCGTAATTGTTCACAACCTGGGTAACTTCTTCTTCTGAAGCACATAAGTATGAATTCTCTGAAGTCTTAAAATAAGGGTGGGCTAGTTTTATCCCCTCAGTGACTTCTAATTTTTGAACCAAGAGCCTGAGTTTACTCTCGATCATGCCGCTCCATTTTAAATGCTCGGCCGATGAAGACTTAGTTGCCGCCACAATACACAAGTAGAATTTGTAGTCATGAAAGAAGCGGTGTCGCTCTAGAAGGGACGACCAACTGGATGTTCCTTGCAGAATCTGATTCGTGATTTCAGCGCCACGATTCAATTCCTTCATCACTATTTCCTTAGTAGACTTTGTGATGTTATGCGTGGCACACATCGAGGGATAAGCTGGAGTTATGACAGGCATACGATGCTGCCTATCATGTGGGTATAACCGGGGGTTCCACACGCGGACCTGCAAAGGCCCATCTTCTATTTGTTTTAGTAACACCGGTTGCGGCCAATTCCACTGGGAATAAATTTGAAAAAACTTTTCCACAATGACGGAACTGACGGTATTCGGGTAGAGCTGGCATATTCTAGCTACAAGCATAGCCCATGCAACTCCACCTGGGAACCCAAACACATTAGCATACACTGCCCTTTGTTGTGCCCACATCTTAATACACCTTAATGCGTGCTTGAAAACAGTTGGTTTGGGAACTAAGTGCAAGATCTCGTCGGTAACTCGAGTTCCATTGAGACATCGAAGGTCTTTTTCGTCCAAATTTCTTAACAAGTTTTTGTTATCAAGTGTTAAATCCTTAGGAACTCTAGGGATATCAAGCCTCGCGCAAATCAAGTCAATTGAGATTCCGGCAAACTCAATTTTGATAATTGGAACAAAAGCATCCGGGACAGAGGCTATTTCTTCAAGCTCCGGTCTCTTTTTGAGTAAGTCGGTGAAAACTTCAAAAAAATCTTGCCGAGTTACATGTTTTGGAACCACAACTAAGGTATCAATATCTGATCCAGGCCCATACACGCCAAGACGGTAAGACCCATATGTGAAGATTTTACCACCGGCATCTTTTGCCATTCCATCACTCATATTCTTCTTTTTCGAGACAATATAAACAAATTCTTCGGTCATTTTTTGGAAGGTATTTAGAACCTCGACTCTTCTCTTAGTGGCCTGTTCACTTTCGAAAGATCCTCTCGCCTTGAGCTCTTTTATGAGATTATCATTCGAAGCTATTTCTGACGCGGAGGCATTTGCAAGCGAAACTGGAGGAGTAACCCCGAAGGTCAACTGACTCATAACTATTTACAAGTTCTGTTCGTCATTTTAAGCACTATTCCCAAGAATTTATAATGTATTCACAAGCGCACCAAACTTGAGTCGTGCACGGCACGCTTTTAAAATCTTCCTTGTCCCCGCCCTTAAACATATCGCCTTTTAGATTTAGCGTGCTTTATCTTAGATACCAATGGGACTTACTTCAAAATTAGATATTTTAAAAATCATCTCATCACAGAATGATGGTGCTGAAAAAATACCCGAAGGGGATACTGACGATATCGATGAGCTTGACAATCAAGGTCAATCAATCTTGATGGGAATCATTTCTCAGTTGCGTCTAGGAGCAGACTTGTCCAAAATTACACTTCCAACCTTCATATTGGAAAAGAAATCAATGCTTGAAAGAATTACAAATTTTTTTCAGATCCCACAAATTTTGTTGCAGGCCGACGATACGCAAAGTGATATACAAAGATTTGTTTTGATGACTAAATGGTATTTAGCATCGTGGCATATTGCTCCAAAAGCCGTTAAGAAACCGTTAAATCCAGTTTTGGGCGAGCTATACAATTGTTACTGGGAGGACATATCAGACGGGTCATCTGCTTACTATGTCTCCGAGCAGACCTCTCATCATCCCCCAAAGTCCTCTTATTTTTACATCATCCCCGAAAGGAAAATTAGAATCGATGGAACAATTGTTCCCAGATCAAAATTTCTTGGTAACTCATCGGCTGCGATCATGGAAGGTTGGGGACAAGTTTATTTGGGCTCTCATGATGAGACATATTTGATGAATCAACCCAATGTGTACTGTCGGGGAATTCTTTTCGGTAAATTGAGGTACGAATTGGGTGATAACATGATAGTCAAATGCCCGAAACTCAACTTAGAGGCAAACATCGAGTTTAAAGTGAAAGGAATGATTAGCGGTGTCTACGATGCAATCGAAGGGAAAATCTACAACACCGAAACTGGAGACCAATTATTCAGCATTAGCGGGAAGTGGAATGATGTCATGGAAATTAAGAATCTCAAGACTGGATCTAAAGAAATTTTCTATGACACTCATAAATCTGAGATTATTAAGCCTAAGGTCCGGCCCTTAGAGGAACAATTGGATAGAGAGTCAAACAAATTATGGGGAGCAACTATACGTGCCTTGAGTGAGCGAAACCACGCACTCGCAACAGAAGAAAAAGCCAAAGTAGAAAATCATCAACGACAAGTTGCTAAGAGCAGAGCCGAGAATGGCGAAGAGTTTTTCCCGAGATTGTTTAAAAAGGTACACAACTCCGAATCTACCGAACCTACCGAATGTCTCGAATTTGTGTTCTTCAAGGATTTTGACTTGAAAAACACTCCAGAAGCTTTGAAAGAACAGCTCTTTCAGATCATGCCCTTTTTACCGGGGCAAAGCTACGGAACTGACTTTGAAACCCCCGCATCCGAAAAGGCCTCATAGCTCTTGTCATTTAGTTCTATAAATCAGGATAAAAATTAAAGACAATAAAAATAAAATGCTGTATGCACGTCCAATCACGTGATGTTAAAATACTTCGATATCTCGAAACATGTTGACAGTTTTCAACGCAACTAAGAACGACGTCATGGATGGTGATATTTTGGAGGGCATAAAATCCCCTGATTTTGATTGTTTTAAGTGTATCTATGAATTAAGCAAACATGGAAAAAATATCGGAATTCAGTTCGTCTTGGTCGAAAAACTAGCGACCTTCCCGTACTCCGAGCTAGAGTTCTTTATTCCGCAGTTGATTCAAATTTTAGTGAGCTTTGAGAGTGAGTCTATGGCATTGCACGATTTGATTTTGAATCTAAGCAGAAGATATCCTCACTTTTGTCTTTTGGCTTTCTGGAATTTACAAGCTTATGTATTCGAGCTCAAAGGTCAACCAGATTCATACTCATTTCACGTCGTGCGAAGCTTTATCAACAACTTGCAAGATATAATGTTCAATCAGGAGCACGATGAAGGTGGAAAGGTTGTTCTCAGAGAAAACTTTCACCCAGCAATGATGATATGTGCCGCAATTGGGGCTAGTTTGGGCATGCCCAATATACATCAATACTCCAAGCCACTCATAATTTCTCAAGGAAAGCAACAAAAATCATTTTTATTCAAACTTGCAAATTTTCACAATACCCTCACGAAAAACTTGACTTTAAAGAATAGAGGCAAAAGTGAACACGTTGATTCGGTCGATCTTGAAGATAGGGAAGATCATGAGCATGGTGAGCATGTCATGAATCAGCAAAGATATTCGGAATCGGTCCTCGGGGTTGATAGACATAATCATCGAAACTCTCTGGGAGGCTTTGATAGTGACATTGACGAAGCATATTATAACAGCGATTACTCGCAGGATCACAAAATACAGCGGAGTAAAACTTTGCATCCCAAGAGGCCAATGATCCAAAGGACAAAGACAGCTGGCCAGAGCTTAACTGAAGTACCTGTGGCAACCATGAGTAATGAGCTGGCTTCTCGCTCCATGCCAGATCTATTTGGTGATGAGCTCTCCGAAGAATACCTGCCCGCATGTTTGAAGTCTGATTCATCGTTCAGATCATTGGGTTCTCGGGTACCATCCCTCCCAGAGCTCAGAGAAAATGGAGCTGAAGCATCCGATGAAAGCAAACAGTGGATACTTAAAGCAAATTACTACAGAAAAGAAACTGAATTTATGATGGTCTTACAAAATATTTCTTCCAGGTTATCACAAGTTCCGAAAGAGGCACGCCTAACCAGTTTAAGAGCAGAGCTTTCGATTATTAATAACGCGCTACTTCCATCGCAAATTGATATTCCTCAGCTTTTCCCTGCCAGTAGCTCCCCGAATAGACGATATCACAGAATTCTCAAACTCAATATTACAGAAGCATGCGTGCTAAACTCTGCAGAAAGAGTGCCATATTTGCTTCTCATTGAATACTTGAGCGAGGATATGGATTTCGATCCTTTGACGGATTCCAACAAAAAGATTCTTTCTAACTCAAAACTGAAAGAAGACTTCAATTTGACCAGCTTTGAGCAAACAAAATCGAAGAATTTCTCCCCAGACGATAGCAATCATGAAAATGAAGCTGACCTTGGCGACATATCGGTTATAGCATTATCTAACCAAAAGTCTCATTTTCTGGATTATTTGAGAGCTAATATGACCAAGGATATGAGTGTGGGGCTGCCATCCATAAGCAGAAGTTTTACATCATTACAGAAACATCCGAAGAAGTCATTGGACCCAACCTCGGGAGCTTCCGTTTCTAGCGGGAAAACTAGAGATCTATCTGCACAAATTCGAATTGCTGCTGTCATGCTTAAGCAGCTAGAAAAATCCGGCCAAGCCAACTCAGAGCAATCTGCAGCAATCAAATCGCGTCTTATTAGCTCAATGGAAGTACTACAAGATGAATTCGAAAGCATTGACTATCAGCAAATTCGGGAAATCAGTGCTGTTCATGATGGGTCTACTGAACAAGACGCAGGAGAGAGAAAAGTTGAAAACGATTTTAAGATCGGAGAGGATTGGGCTACAAAACGCACAAGAATCCGGAAAACCAGCGCTTTTGGACACCTCCCTAATTGGGACTTGTGTTCTGTCATTGTTAAGAATGGAGATGATTTGCAACAAGAAGCGTTTGCTTGTCAACTTATTTCCGTCATATCGAACGCTTGGAAAAAGGATAAGATAGGGGCATGGACTAAAAACATGAAAATTGTCATTACGAGCTTCAACTCTGGATTAGTGGAAACAATCAATAATGCACTTTCTGTGCATTCAATTAAGAAGACCATGACAGAATTGTCGATCAAAAGTGGAGAAAACACCAAGGGAACGGTTGCATCTATCAAGGATTATTTCAAAAAAATCTACGGAAATGAGAATGATGGCAAGTACAAAAAAGCCCAGGAGTGTTTTGCCAGAAGTCTTGCCGCATATTCCATTATATGTTATGTTCTTCAAATAAAGGACAGACACAACGGAAATATAATGCTCGACAACGAGGGACATATAATCCATATCGACTTTGGGTTCATATTATCAAATTCTCCTGGTAGTGTTGGATTTGAAGCAGCGCCATTCAAGTTAACGGCGGAGTATATTGAGGTACTAGGGGGTTTACAGTCGCCATTTTTCAGACTATTTGTTGACCTTTGCAAAGAATGCTTCTTGTCATTACGCGAGCAACATATCCACTTGGTGAATCTAGTTGAGTTAATGCAAAAGGATTCTGCGCTTCCTTGCTTCAAGAATGGCCCGCAAACAACAGTTTTGTTAAAACAGCGTCTACAGTTGGACCTCTCTGAGGATGAATGCAAAAGCTTTGTCGAAATGACCTTAATCGGAAGAAGTGCGGGCAGTGTGTATACGCGACTCTATGATCAATTTCAGTTGCTCACTCAAGGCATCTACAACTGAAAGAGGAAGTCGGGTCACACATTTTTAATAGTCTTTATATACATGAGATTTACCGAAAAAAAATGTCGAAAAAAAAAGTCCAAGATAAAGAAAAAAAGAGAAGAGAAAATTGAGGAATTAATATGAATTGCCTAACAAAAGTGAACAAATCTCTATATTCCTTTAGTTTCAGATTGCCTTCAAGCCAAAATCTGAAACTGAATCATGAGCCTTCTTTTCCGATCAGATCAATCAACTTACATCGAAAGTGTAACCTGCTTGATGATGCATTGACAAAGCGATACCGTGCAAGAAACCAATTTATAATGGCTCGCCAACACCTACAAATGCTACTTCCTGGTTATAAAATTCTTTCTCAAAAGTCGAGGATTGTATCTAATGTATGTATTACTTCCAAACCTTCTTTGAAACTCTTTAACTAACAATTCAGGTGTGGAAAACCAGAGATAAGGTGTTCGAAGCTTATTTCAAGTACCTTGCGTCCTTAGACAACTCGTATCTAGAGGATTATGCGAACCGGCAGTCCCCAGCAAGATATTCGATAGCCTCTTATCAAAAAAATTGTGCAAGTACTTACACAAAGAAGAAGGTGAAAAAAAATCCAGAATTTAAAATCGTCAAATTCAAAGCAAAACACGCAAGAAAGCCCATGGATTTCAATAACTCGGTCTTTGGGTTAAAGGTACAAGACGTTATTAACATTCCTTCTAGAAATTCGTGAACTTGAGTGTGAGTGCGCGTGCCCTGCACGAGCAACGTTTCAAAATAAAGATTCCGCGTGTACATAAACATGTGTGATTTGAATGATGTGCAGCTATAAATGCCCCCAGAACCCGCGATACATAATTTCTGCTTTTCTTTACTCAATACACAGATGGATGCAAAAAAGGGCTTCAAAGACTTCAAGTCAAGTCTTTCAAGGGTGAAGCTATTTTGCTCTCAATTTGTGGATTCAACGGATCTAGAATTCTTCCCTGCAAATGATTCTTTCACCGTCATGATGAAACAGGTATGTTTCGAGTCCACGGACATAAATAACTGAACAGATATTAACCATAAGCTTGCAAAACTTGTAAACTTGAATCTTGAAAATGATATCATGCAGCTAGAGCGCAGAGTTCTCTTGAAAAGGTCTCTTGGAAAATTGATGGTAAAACCGCAGAGCATCGGGTGTAAAATAAACTCGGCGCTGATCTCTGTGAAGCATTACAAGGAAAGACTATACAGAAGAAGAAACGTTCTAAGCAAAGCTGCCAAGCGGTATCTTGAAGCATCTTATAGCATTGGGTGTTACCCTAACAAAGTTGAAAGAGAACGAATTGCGAAAAATTGTAACTTGTCTCCTCAGCAAGTGCGGGTCTGGGTATGTACCATTTATTTCTGTAACATTTGTGCAATCTACTAACTTTAGTTTGGTAATAGGCGCTATCGTGACAAGAGCAGAAAAGATGCCATGAAATTCATTCAGGTTCATAGTAAGGATTAAGCCTCACTTTATAGCTTATCGGACCAAGTTTTTATCACTCTTGCTGGCACACCTTTTTTATAAGCCAATCGAATTAGTTCAGTGAGTTCATCTTTATCGTTCATCTTGTTCGCCACATCGAAAATCAAGTTTCCCATGAGTGCAGTTGTTTCAGTATTCAATTGTTTGTTGAAGCCTAGTCGCGCCTTCCTCGCTTGAAATTCTTGGAATAACAGGAGTCTGTCCTGTTTCTCTAATTTTGATGTCAATATTCCTTTTTCAATACCGCTCATAATTGGTCTGATCAAAAAAGATGATTTGTTCTTGTAATTCTCAAGGATATCCAATGCCATCTTCGGTTTATCTGATGTCATATACTCAAAGATCGAGGCTTGCATGACTATGGAATCAAAATGGAGTCCCTTCAAAACCGCTCTCATTTTCGAGACCCCCTCACCCCTTCCAGCAGACCGATAGATAAATTTCATTGTGTACTTTATGAAATGGTGAAGAATGTAGTTCTTGCCGAACTGGTCCCGAAAGATCACGAAATCCTGACCTTCAAACAAATACGCCCTCAAAAAATTCAAGGTCATTGATATTTGCGAAGCTTGCGCGAGAGAAAGTGCTTGCGCCATAGCTTGCAATCTAACTTTTAGTCTGCGTTTCTCTGCAAAAGTAGCATATCTAAATTGTTCCCTAAATCCGTTTTCCATGTTGCTTACCTCAGAGTTTCTGGATCTTCTTGTAAGTTCCTTAACGTTCCAGCTTCTCAGTATTGTCTTCTGGAATAATTTTCCAGTATTAGAGATGTCGAGAAGATTCTCTCTGATTCCATATCTCCATATTTCAGTAAGGTTATACTCAGTAAATTTGTAGCCCAAAAGCTTCTCGATGTGATCTTTTCGCGAGCCAAGCGTTTTAAGGGTTTTCCTTTGAGGGGTGCGCCCTTTGGTGCTCGATAATTCAAGCAAAGATAACAATGCACGAGTTTCATGCTTTGAATAGATTGCCGTTTTAACCAAAGAAACGAATCTGTCGTGCTGTCTCCGACTCATGGTTCTTAATATTTGGCGCCCCTCCAGTATTTTGAGAAGGGACAATAATATTCTGCTGAAATTTTCAACAGTGAGAACCCTATAATGAGTTTTAACCAAAGATATGAACACATCCGCAGAGATGAGGTGCGTCTGCATTACAAAGTAGTTTATCAAAAAATCGGTTGTGAGGAACCCCTTTCTCCAACTAGAGGAGAACGATAAATGCAATTGATAATGTCTTTCAGGATGAGCCATTCGTATTAGATGATACAAATCTCGCTCATTCCGCAACGAGCTTCTTCTGGTGACAAAATAATCTACCAATTCCGTATCGAGAGTTTCTAAGAGGGTGGAGGACACAAATCCTGGGATTTTGTGCAAACGGGGGTCTGCTTGACACTGTTCAATAATAAATCTTGGAGCCAGACAGCGATTTGATGATTCCTGTGCATATCTAACAATAAGAAATGCTTTGAGTTCTATGTTTTGATCAAGTTTCCATTTCTCCTTTCTAAGTATGCCATTAGGAGATTGATCAGCTAGGTGATCGGTAGGTGTGGCATATATCCTATCAAATAATGCCATTTTACTCGCGGGAATCCTAAATTTGTATTCGAAAATCTCACAGATTGAGGAGAAAATATTATTGTTGTGAGACTCTTTCTTTGCTGCGCTAAGTGCAAGCCATACCCCAACTTCAGTGTTTTTGGAAGACAGAAGACATGCACCGATGTGTTCGACAGTCTCCTCAAGATCCGTAAGGGTGGCATTTTCTGAAAGAACAATAGACCAAAATTCATCCCAAGCATTGTGAAATATTAGGGTCTTAAGTAAAGCTTGTTTGTCTAAAGGAAGAACTCGGGGCAAATTTGAGTAATACTTTAGTAGCATTTGGTAAGGCACTGCTAATGGGTGATGCGAAAGTAATACAACAAAACGGTTGTAGTCATCCATCTGATCCTTAAGTTCTTGTTGAATTGATTCACTGAGACCAGATATGTCTAAAAGTTCGAGACCGTGACTTTGTTCCATATTTAAGGATTCAGAAAGAAATTTTGTTTCGTTCTGGAAGAACTGGTATACTAGGTTGGAGATGCCATATGATTTCAGGTTGTTCTTGGAATAGTGACGAGACTTTGGAATTACCTTGGTGTGTGATACAGGTAGTCCACGTGAAGTGCTTAAGTTATTTGTGAAGGCTGTAGACCTGGCTAACTTAATAGGACCCAGTTTAGTACTGAGAGTCTCTTGTGGATATTGTTTCACCTTTCTCCGATTACCGTTGGAAAGTGAGATATCAAGGTACTGACGACCTAGAAAATTCTTCTTTTTATTCTTGGCTTTTCGGGGATATGTTGAGGGGTGTGTGTCACTAAGGTGGGATTGGGTACAATCGACATGGCCATCCATGGAATCTGCCGAAGGTTTTGTAGAAAGGAACCGATGCGTCGGTAGAAAAGGTTGCCAAGCTAGCATATGTAATTTTGTACGACCGTGTATTCGATTTATCATTATCCCGATTTTTCAGAATGGTTCAAGGTATATGGCATTAGGATCAATATAGTATTGCTGGCTTTTGGCCTTATACACCGAGAAGAGCCCTGTGCTCGGCTACGGCATTGCGTCGCGCAGTGCGATGAATATGTACGTCAAGGTTTAACAGTGAAATTTACACACAATATGCCCGTCAACGTTCCATCTAAATTAGATCTAGCTAATTTTTTTTAATTTCTTGAACGATTTACAATTAACTTTAGTAATTCGAATGTTACTCGCTCAATGGTCCTGAGGTGTGCTGAATTTTTTATTTTTTTTAGGTTTATTTGTCTTGCTTTAGCAGCCGCAACTCTCCCACTCAACTCTCCCACTCCGTGGCCGTTATTCCGGTACCCATCCAGACCGTTTCTTGTATAATCCCATGAACAGTTATGTTCCTCCAAATTTGGTCCCTCTCGATTTCTCTAAGGGATAATTTCAGCAGAGTTCAGCTAGCCATATAATGGGAGAATTGAAAGAATGCTTCGGTGTTCTCTTCCTCTTGCACAAGATAACCCAACCGGGCGGAGCACGCCCCCTACTATGGGCCACCTGGAAGCTTTGGATGTGTTAAAGTCTTGAATCTTTGCACTTTTTAGCTCATGCGTGTTGTCTAAATTAATTCCAACCTTGACAGGAGACCCCCTGTGTCTTCTTGGACCTGGTACCTAAAAGTGGCGTTCTTTTGTGGGGTCTTCAAAGGTACAGAGGTCTTTCTCCAGGTCTGGGAGAATCCCTAGCTGGTATTTTCGGATGCTTGTCGAATTTTGGAATTCCACTGTTTCCTGCAGTTCTAGCATCGCAATAGTTATTGGCTGCAAATCTCGATAGGATATGATCCTAAGAGTGAGTTTCCAGAATGAGCATAGAAGAAATTTTTGTGGCAAATTTTGAACCAGTATGTGAAAGTCCGAAAATCACCGCCAATCTCGCCCAGTTCCTTCAAGTGAGCCTCTTAGGGCTGCTCTTTTGTGGATATTACCAGTTCGCTAGTTTATGTGTTGTTTCCTGCTTCTGTTTTTATTCAAGAGGAAAGGTTGGCGCCCGTATTATCGGCAGTTGCTGAAGAGGAAGAGAAACTTAAGCTATACTAGTCAATAGTGCTGAAACAAGAGACAAAGGGCTCGCTTTCAGGTTCGCGTGTAGAAATCCCAATTGCTGCATTGCCATTGGAGTATGCTTCTTGGGTTTCTTGAAGGGGTTCGATGATATTTCAATGGTGGAAAACTTCGTAAAGTTTTGCCCGAAGATAAGACCAAAAGCGTTTGGAGGCTTCATCCGACGGTAATGATGAGTACGACTCTTATGATCAATTTTGCAAATTCTAGAAAGACCGTGGTGTATTTGGTAGTCTAAATTTTTGAAGGCAGTATATAATGAAGAAAAGAAAATAAAGCAAACAATCTCTTATATAAGTTATCACTTTAAATCTCCAGAGCCACACACATCCAATAAAAGAAGAAAGAGCCGTTTGTACATTTCGAGCTAGAATCTGAGGTCAACTCAAGGACCGTGCTTTGGACCACGTTGTTGAAACTTTAAGCACATCAAATAGGTTTTGTGAAGTAAAACTTTGAATCGAATCTATTTTGAAAAAAAAAAAAAGGTTGAGTTCCTATTTCTGTACTTTAATTTTAAAACTTTAACATTCAGTACGTTTGCAACCGTTGTTCTAAGTATACAGGTAATGGTAGCTTAATCCAGTTTGGGAGTCAACGCGATACACCAACCTTTCACTATTCAATGCACTAGTCTTTCAAACCGTAACTTAACCTAAAGATTCTGAGAGTGGTAAAAACTCGAATCATAAACCAAATAGTTTGATAGTCTTTTCTTTGCTAAAGAATTCAATTCCGGATCTTACTATATATGCTCAACATGGCGGGCCTGCGTATTCAACTGTAAAGATAAATTCTGCTTCGCCAAAATTGTAGAAATGAACTCAAAAAAAAAAAAAGAAAAGAAAACGCCTAAGAAGTAATCTATGTTAATTTCATTCTCGAAAATATCTTGACTTTGATAACTCGACTTTTCGAATTTTTAATCATAAATTTAGTTTAAAATAATGTATCGAAAGGGAAAGACAAGTTTAAAATTACCTTTTTTTCCTGGTCAATTTACTCGAAGCCAAGCTTTGCTAATAATTTCAACAAGTAGATAAGAGGTATTTCTCTTCATATTTTTAAAACACTGTTTGACTTTCAAATATTGAAATACACTGTTTTTTTTCTATTATGGTGGTGGGCGATTTGAAAAAGGATTTCTATAACTCATTTCGAAAATCTTTTCGCCTGCCCCAATCACCCCTTCGACCGCGACACCCTTTTATTGTCGGCGATGTGACGCGCACACACGATCGCATAGAATGAATTAACTACCATTACCGTCTACCAATGGCTCAAGTGCTTTGGAATACAGATATAGATGTTTACAACGAGAAAGTCATTCCTGTGTCTGTGGCTAGAACAATTTCATGGTACTTGGAAATTCCAGACCTTTTGCTGTTCTCCTTAGTCTCCAAGAATGCGTACAAGGCAGTAAGAGACCCGGCACTATGGGTGCTGAAGCTACAGAGAATGGGCGTGTGGGACGCTGGCTTAGAATTACCTAAAGAAGGGGTATCTGCTTGCGATTTCGAACCTTTAGTGAATCCGTTGCTATGTCTATCCAAGATATATAAGGCTCCTAAACTAGCTAGGTTTCAGATGTTGAAGATCCGAACTAGTCTCCAACACTATTATAATGACTTACAATTGAACGTGGCTTACAACCACCTCAAGATTTTCACGAATTATCACACTCCCCAAGACCAAGCTAGGCTATTGTCAAATTTGCTCAAATTTAACAGCATTGACTGCAATGAGGCTTCTCGAATTTTTGTTCGACAAAAGATCACTGATCTCATGGAAATTTTCGAGAACGCTCTTCTCCGAGAATTAGAAATCCATTACGATATCCACGACTACGAAAAGACAAAACGGTTTGTGAGAATATTGATTGATTTGGGAAATGACCAGACACTCATTGATTTTTTTCTTCAAAAGACTTGTTTTGATAATGAAACGATAAAATTTTTGAACCCAGAGTTTTTTTCTATCCAAAGGTTCTATATTGAGTCAAATTTGTCTCAAAACGATGCTGAAGACCCTGAAGGAAACTCCGAAAAGGATGGTAGTATCGCCATAGATGAATCCTACGTTTGTGAATTCATAGATGAATTGGCCTCTGTGTTCAATGAATTGGCTCATATTATTGACCTTATATTTCCACAGTCTGTTCCTATGATGTACAAAATAAGCGAGGAAATTATAACTAATCAACTCCAGGAGGTGCTTTTGGTATTGACAACTTCAGCTAAAGAGAAGGGACTTTACTTAGATCTAATTCCTATGATGTATAGGAACCTCACGAAAACATTTATTGAAAAGCTTCAACCATGTGAGAATGTCGGAGAATCATACAAGAATCTCATACGCCAGTTGATCGATGTATCCTATGACTCTTACGTCTCAGAATACACCAATGAGGAGAAACTATCATTCAAAGACTTTTGTTCAGAGCGCATAAATCAATGGAAAAAAAGTGTCGATGAAAGGGAAGCTGAAACTACACAGAGTATTTTGAAGCACGTGAAAGTGCAGTCAAAGAATGACTTCTTGTCAAACTTCAAGAAGGTTTTTGCAATCAACGGGAATGCAGATCCTTCGAACAATGGTGCAGATATTGGCGATGCCATTAATTACTCGAAAGGTCAAGCAGATGCAAAGATTTTGGCCGAGAACATTAAATCCTTGAATAAAGTTTTTAGCCCGGAGCTAGCTTTTGATATATTGAATGGTGCCAAGCAGTCTTTAGAGCGGCTTTATCAGTTTCGGGAATTCAGTATAAACTCAGTTCTTTTAGAAGTTCATGCAACCATACAAGAGGAATTCATGGATGCTCTCGAATACTTGGGAACAGACCATTTGAAGACTGGTTTTGAAAGGGCCCTTAATTATCTTAAAGATTACAACCCCAAGGCCATAAATATCGACGACTCAGGTACCAATGGTAGTGCTATTGGGCCTTTAGTGATATTTTTTGAACTGATTCATATGGCCGATATGATTGTCCAAATGTTGGAAATTTTTTACAAAGAGGAGATGGTTCATAAAAGTATCGTGAAGAATGAAAATTCTATTCTTAATCCATCGCTTCAATCGAAGCGGAAGTTGGAAGGAATGGTCGATAAGTACGTGGCAGATGGTCTTAACATTGGAATTGAAGTATTATTCAAAGAGATCGAATCTGTTTATCTTTCCACATTGAAAGATTCTGATTACAATCCACCAAGCGGTGCAATAAGAGATGGTCCTACCATAGCAGCACGGAAGGTAGTGCTGATATTGGAAGATAACATTGACTTACTTGTTGGGACAGCAGATAAATCCATAATTGAAGTTTTTCAGCAGGAAGTTGCAGAACGATTCTTTCAGGCCATAGTCAAACTGTTGAAGCGGAGTACAATCTCGGTCGAAGGAGCAGTTGTGTTGATTTTTGACTTGAATCTCTATTACGATTTCATTACGCGCCACATTTTAACTAATAAGAAAATGGTTTACCCGCTTTTTCAGGCACTCAAGAAGGTTGGCACGATTTATTTGATAGGCGGGGAAGATGCAAGAGCGATTGGTCAAATTGTGAGTGATTTGTCAAAGTTCAATGGTATATTTAGCCAAGAAGAGATTTATGAGTTTGTCCAACGGCGACAAGACTGGCCCTTCATAAAAAAACATGTGGAGAAGGTCATGTATGGCTTAAGTCTTGTCGATTGCACCGTGATGTGAAACCGCGAGCACGGCTTCCAAAGATCTCCTAAGAGCAGGTTCTCGTAATTTATGCCGCCAAAAAGACAAAATAGTAATATAGTATTTGAGGATTTAGGGTTTATTTTTTCTGATTTACAATAATCGAAATAGGTATTCAAGAAATTCATATTCTGGATCTCAGACCTTCTCCAACGCCTAGAATTACCTCGTAGTTGCAAGTATTTCTTCAGGGCCGACTGTACTGCAGAATAACCCGAGCAGACCACATACCTCTTCACCAAAATTTCAAGTTAACTACAACAGACGGGGAATGATTAGACTAAGAGCGGGGGTTTCTCGTGGCATGGGGAAACCCACAAGAAGAATTACACATTCTCGACATCCAGTCAGCCACTCGTTGAAAAAATCAAATGCGCCACCAAAAAATTACATGCACCGTGGGGCTGTCTCTAGCCGAGCCATGAAGCTGAGATTATCAAGAGTTAGTGATTTATTCAGAGAAGAAAAGTCTTTTCAACGCACTAGCTCACAGCTTTACCAAATCTACTCAGGAGAATCACCAAAGATATTTGAAGACCTACGATTTCCACTTCATCATCAGAACCATATAGAGCAGGAGCTATGTCGTGGATTCGTACAATCCAGGTCAATGAGAGCTTTCTGCTTGGATCAGTTGTATGGGTGCATTGCGAGTAAAAATTACTCTGCATTTGCTACTGGAGTGAAGGTTATGGAGAGATGTGGTTTGTTGAATATATATGAAAGACTTCTTGCTATTGAGATAGAAGCAGCCATGAATGGCCGCGGAGATAGCATAACAAGAGCTACAAAAGGAGATCCCGCTAGGATTATAGGTTCTCAATGTCTCAATATCTTGACGCAAATTTCTGTTACCTCAGGAGAGCCACTAGTTGGTGCACTGTTTGCACTAACTTCGAAAGATCTATCTGTCGAAGTCAAAACAGAAACGTTAGAAAGGGTAATTTCTGCTTTAAGTGTGAGCGATCCCTTGTTGAATAATTACCATTCATTCGCAATTTTCAAAATCATGGAGTCGTTCGAGCGTGAATACTCCCCAAGGGTTGTGCTTGATGCTGTTAGAAACATGTCATTGAATCAAAGTCCATATTTTGCAAATTTGCTACACGATAAATTCACAAAGAAATACGAAAGTCTTACTTTCGTTGCCGATGCACTTGTTGCGACTAGAAGGGATTTAATTTCGGCAAACATAGCTCACGGTAATTACCATAGAGCAACTGATTTATGGAAATTGAATTTCAAATCGAATTCAGAGTTTGGTGCAAAAAACACTACTTTGTTTCAATCACTTCTTTACAAGATTCCAGACGATGAGATTGTTGGAGATTTGTTGTTAAACTACTTTCCGAAATCCCTGTACACGAATTTTGACTTTGTGGATTTTGCATTATCATACTTTGGGCAACGGGAAAAATTTCGCTCCACATTCGAGTATGTGACAAAGAGCTTGAGACCGCCGTTAAAAAGAAACACACTTTCCCTGTTGTTTGCATCTTTCATTTCCCAAGATAGAGAAGAAGCAGCCGAAAAGATTCTTCAGGTTATTTTTAAGACAAAAAATGGGCTCAACTCAGAAGACTTTCTAGTCATTATAAACAAACTTCTTGCAAAACATCAAATCAAGCAATGCGTCGAGATGTGTCTTTTAAACGACTTTCGTGTATCTTACAAGGGTTCCATGAGAGTTATGGAATTTTTATTGGCTCACAAAAAACTACCTGAAAACAAAGGACATCTTGGTAATGGCGATGAGAGTTATGACATGCATAAGAATTCTTTCATGAAAAAACTCATTAAAGATCTATACAAGAAGACAAATGATAAGGAAGTCTACCGTCTTTTCACTGTCACACTCCTCAAGCATTTTTCAACCCATATAAATAATCGGGCTACTAGAAAGATATACCTGAATTTGAGCTACAAGATTAATAAGGCCGATAATGAATTTTCGAACTTGCTGTCGTATGCTGTTCCATCAGACTTCGGCAAGTTTCTTGTGATTGACAATGTGAACCGATTGCAGTGCCTCGAAATTATTTATCGACAGGCTCTGATTGAGAATGATGCGATCTTGTTACGTTGGTGTATCTCCGAGTTGCAAGTTGCGGGTATCCCGGTGGCAGATATTGAAAGATACTATCTTAGTGAGAAGCACTTTCGGTAATGTAAAGTGCAAGGTGTATGAAACTAAATTGTATTTGTAGGCCGCCGGCTGCCAATATAAAAAAAAAAAAAAAATGACAAGATTTCCATCATTAATCTGTGGATTCCCATAAGAGAATTTAAGTACATAGCTCGATGTTTCCATATTAGTTTTAAACATTGAATATTTACAAGTGCACGTTAAGCGTCCCGTCTATCTTTTGCCTTTCTTCTTCTCCCTCAACTTACCACCCTTTTGAACTTCGGTAACATTATGGCCCAACAACTCAACCAAGCTATCCTCCTGCAGCTCTTTGTCTTCGGAAGGTTCTTCTTGGAACTGTGCAAATTTCTTCATGAACAGACCAACTCTTCCGGTCGCACTGAGATCACCACTAGATAAGTCGGACCTATTTGGATTCCACAATGCATTATTTTTCTGGTCACTGATAAGACGAATTTCATCTTTTGGGGCCTGTGATCTTCTCTTGATTACGGAACCATCACTAAACTCGACGAGAGTCTCAAATTGATGGAAAATGGCTGGTCTCGCCGCACCCATTTTGATCTTTTTCATAACTCTTCGGTTGGAAAGGTGAACATCATTTACCATGGCAACCTTCCTTGATGCATTTCTCAGAAACTGGATTTGACTGCTCGCCCGAAGCGTGGCCATATTGCTGCCAAACATGGTTGAATGTGCTAGGTAATGTGAGATGTGAATGAGAACAGTTTGTGAAGATTTTCGAGTTCTTTTTTTCTGACCTGAATGCGCACACACTGAGTAACTACCAAAGGGAGTATTTTTTTTTGACAAGAAGCGTGAAAATCTTTTAGAATCAAGTGACTGAAAAAAAAAAAAAAGGAAAAAAAAAATAAGATAAAACTCAATACAAATATAAAGCTATAGTAAAATACATCTCGAATATTAAGTTTATTATCTCACATTTACCTAATATTTCATTTTTTTTTCACCGCTAAAAGGAAACTTGATTCGCGCACTTCCGGCATTCACTTTTTTTTGCCGAGATCAACCTACTTTTCACAGTCAAGGACCACGAATCAAGGACACAAAAATGGCATTTGCTAACCAAACTCCGACCATCGTCGTTTTGAAAGAAGGCACAGATGCTTCCCAAGGCAAGGGCCAGATTCTTAATAACATTAACGCGTGTCTTGCCATCCAGGAAACCCTCAAACCAACTTTGGGTCCATTTGGGTCAGACATTTTGATCAAATCGTCCAACGGCAGAACTACTATCTCGAATGATGGTGCGACAATCTTAAAGCTTTTGGATATTGTTCATCCTGCTGCTAAGATGTTGGTGGATATATCTCGCTCGCAAGATGCTGAAGTAGGTGATGGTACGACATCGGTCACCATTTTGGCAGGTGAATTCCTAAAAGAGAGTAAAGCTTTTATTGAAGATGGAATCTCTCCACATTTGATCATTAAAGGTTTACGGAGAGCTTGTGATTTGGCTGTTGCCAAGATCAAGGAAATTCAAGTGGAAACCGAGAAAAGCGATGACGTCAGTTTCAGAGAACTCTTGGAGAGATGCGCCACCACAGCCATGTCCTCCAAATTGATAAGCAGAAACTCTAAGTTCTTCACCAAAATGGTGGTTGACGCAGTCTTGTCCTTGGATGATAGCTTGGACGAGTCGATGATCGGTATCAAGAAGGTCCCTGGCGGTGCCATGGAGGATTCCTTGTTCGTTGATGGTGTCGCGTTTAAGAAAACATTTAGTTACGCCGGTTTTGAGCAGCAACCAAAACAATTCACTAATCCCAAAATTTTGTGTTTGAACGTGGAGTTGGAGCTCAAAGCAGAGAAGGACAACGCCGAGGTGCGCGTGGAGGAGGTTAAGCAGTATCAGGGAATTGTTGATGCGGAATGGAATATTATCTTCAACAAATTGGATGCAATTAGTAATGCTGGTGCTGACATTGTGCTTTCGAAACTACCAATCGGAGACTTGGCCACACAATATTTCGCCGATAGAAACATTTTCTGCGCCGGTAGAGTCGCTACCGAAGATATGGACCGTGTAATCAAGGCCGTTGGTGGCTCAGTGCAATCAACAGTAACAAAAATCGATTCCAGTGACTTAGGAACGTGTGAAAGGTTTGAAGAGGCGCAGATTGGTGGAGACCGTTATAATTTGTTCCGCGGATGTTCCGAGGCGAAGACTTGTACCTTAGTTTTGCGTGGTGGTGCTGAACAAGTTATTGCTGAAGTTGAGAGATCTTTGCATGATGCCATTATGATTGTCAAGAGAGCCGTAAAACATAGTTCTGTTGTAGCTGGTGGTGGTGCAATTGAGATGGAGCTCTCGAAGTACTTGAGAGAATATTCGAAGACTGTTGCAGGAAAGCAGCAGTTGTTTGTTGGGGCATTCGCAAGAGCTTTGGAGGTCATTCCTCGTCAATTATGTGAAAATGCTGGATTAGATGGGATTGAGCTTTTGAACGTTTTACGCAGTTCTCATGCCAAGGGCGAGACATGGTATGGTGTCGATTTCCAAAAGGAATCTGTCGGAAACAACATGGAGAGCTTTATCTGGGAACCTTCTCTTGTCAAGATCAACGCCCTTCAGTCTGCTACTGAAGCAGCAACTTTGTTGCTTTCTGTTGATGAAACCATAAAAAACCAGGATGATCAAGCCAATGGAGGACGCGGGCAGGGTGCCTTCTAATTTTGTTATGGAGTAGAGAGTATAATTGATATTCAATATTTCTGTACGTTCGAGGAGAAAAGGGACTCATAATGAGAAAATTTGCTGAAATTAGATACATAAATGCTATAATGATAGGTTTGGGCTTATGTATTTAGTGATATAGTACGGCGAAAAACGCATGAAGTTCAGATCTTAGCCCAGGTAAATTCTGTTTGCAAAAGATTACAAGTAGGCAACATAGAGATTGGCGTAAAACATGTAACCTAATCCACGGCGGCATGGCCTAGAGAACACATCCCATGGCATTTTCCCAAACCAGGACTAGTATATACTTGACTTACGGCAGATGATTGGCTCCAGAAACAAGGAGATTTTAAAGGAAAGAAATTAGATCCCTGCGGGAACTGTGGTACAGAGTATGAGAAAACACAGGAGAGAAGCATATCGGTCCCCAGAACATTATAGTAATAAAGAGCATGTATCCGTTTCCCCTTGGAGTCCTGTTTGGAGTAAAGCCAATATAATTGGCACCACACCATCTAATTGGCAACTGAGACATGCCCTTAAGCCATGTTGAGTCTACCCAATCCCTTAAAATAGAACTCATTGAACGCGTGGCTTATTCTGAACGCGCCGGAGTCATGTATTAACTCTCGCGACATGCATGGCATTACTTTTTGCGAGAATTGCCTGGCGTTTGCGATGAGAGATGGCTTGCTATTTGAAAAATGAACTCACATCGAACACATTCTGACTTGGATATTCAATATGGTTCCCGTGATATCAAATAGAGTTCTAGAAAAGATCTTTATCTTCTATGGTTCTTCAAAAAAAAAAATGCTTGCGTGGGCTCATCCATTTTATTAAGATCATGGCTTAAAAGCGAGGTTGAAAGTTTACGTAAGTACGCGTGGGAAGTTTTCACAGGTCTTCCTCCAGAGAGACATTTCATTTACATCGAGAATCTTGAAAATGAAATGCAAAAGCGCGCCCCACGTAATCCTCAAAATTTAAGACACACGCATTACCAAAAACAGTCAAATGAAGCACACAACATATTCTGTGCAAGCCAATATCGACAGATCGTAAGCAAGATTCACTTTTCTGATCATGCCCTCGAGTAAAAGATCTTGCACCATTTGCACCCCTTTTAATCTTTCACACTTTTCAGAATTTTTAAGCTTCATAAGGATGTGCCACACGCAGCATTCTCAAAGATTACTGTGATGAGAAGCAAACAAAACATTGAGCCGAACGCGTTGACCACCTGGCGGCTGAGCACGCCTGACTCGGCATGTGCTCGGCTTCGCGGTTCCACGGAGGGAGATGCACCAGGTCGAAACTGGCAAGCTCGCGTTCACTTCACGTCTCGTTATGTGAACCGCGCGTCACAGTGCAGGAAAGACCCTCCTGTCCTCCTGGTTGTGCGACCAAATTCTGTTTTCGCGACGCGGCCGCTCCTCTGACTAGATTTCCTTAAAAGCCTCGAGCTTCCAGCATTGGTTTTCGACAAAGGCCTGATTTGGGGTTTTACTTGGCACTTTCATTATCTTCATATCCTTCTTATTTTATTCGAATCTTAGAATTCGTTCTTCAAGTTAGCCTCAAACGCTATAATTCATTTAGCGACTCTTTCCAACAGAGCTGCACAGACATTCTTTTGACCTTTTATACCCACATACCAACTTGTGTTTCCTTCTTTTACCACTACCTGTCATTCATTTTGGAAGATCCTATCTCCTATCGGACTCTTTGATTGCCTGTTCATAACGACGAATAATCAGTATAGATCAAAACAAAAAATTGAAGACGATATTGAGACGACTGCCTGTTTTTGTTTTTTTTTTCTTTTTGGTGTTTCTGGATTTCTTTTTTTGGCTGCAATTCGGATATTCCATTCTCCCCATTCTCCCCAATCATCCGAATACAACTGATCCCTGAAATTATCATCATCTTTTTTGATAGAGCCATTTGCTTTGAAATATTGCTTGCTTGCCATTTATATTTCTTACCTATACATCGCTGATTCCTTTCACATCCAAATCAAACAGCAATCACAAATAGCAATGTCAATTAGGCAGTTTGGACCCCCACAACCTAAGCCTAGGACTTATCCTTACGTGCTTGAAGTACTAGAATCACAGGCAAATAAAAAGCTCACCTCTGAGTATACCAAGGACATCAAACAATGGTTGTCTGTTTTGGAGTCACAGCTGAGAGTTAACCCTCAGATGATTGACATTCAACCAGAAGTTCAGTGGTACATGCGTCCTTATCTCTTGGACTTCTTGATCGAACTTCACTCCCTGTTTCGTTTGCAACCTTCAACATTGTTTCTTTGCGTTAATATCATCGATCGCTACTGTGCCAAAAGAATTGTGTTCAAACGTCACTATCAGCTTGTTGGTTGTACTGCTCTTTGGATTGCTGGGAAATACGAAGACAAGAAACTGAGGGTCCCCACTTTAAAAGAGTTGGCTATTATGTGCCGTCAGGCTTATGATGAAGAAATGTTTGTGCAAATGGAAATGCACATTCTCTCAACTCTTGAGTGGCTGTTAAGCCACCCTCTGCTTGAAGAGTGTCTTCAGTTAGCTATATCTGAGGCTGGTGTCTCATCAAATGTCACTCCTTGCAAATACAATCGCCCAACCAATACCAGTAACGAAGCCATGGTACTGAAAGTTTCGGCAGTCACAGCAGTGGGCCGTTTCTTTTGTGAAATATCGTTGTATGATCGATTTTTCTTAACAATGCCCACATCTTTAGTTGCTGTCACAGCCAATCTATTAGCATGCTCTATGTTGGGAGTTTCTACTGCTGCCTCACATTTGAGTGATCTCATGAATAATGCTACCCAAGAGTACTGCAACCTGGATCGTCTGCTGGCAGACCCAGAAGATGAAAACGAAGTTCCTAGTGTCTACGGCCCATTTCTACTGGGATTTGATGTACATGCATTGAATATGATTAGAAGAATAGCAGTCGTGATGCTTATGCATACTACTGAACTCTCCGAGGTCATCCAGCGAAAATTCGAAGATCTCGGTGTGATCCCTGTCATCCACAACTTTTCCAATAGACATACTATTACCATGCAGACTATACACGAGCAAGGCCAATCTGTGATGTCAGAAAACACAATGGATCCACTTTCTCCAGAGTTAAGTGGTGCTGCGGACATAGTCTTGCAGCTCAGCTTCTCGGAGAGAAAAAGAGCAAGGAATTCCACATCAAGACCAGACATTTTACCAATAACACCCCCACTGGCTTCTCAGTCGCTGATATTCTCGAATCGTGACTCATCTGTATACCCGACGCATTCAGTCCAGTCCAACTCGACTGCTTTTACCGCATACTCTCCAATCCCAGATAATGATCCCAGCTGGAATCTGCCAATTGCATCAAAAGTGAGAGTATGAGAGATCGGTAAATAAAAAAAAAAAAAAAAAAAAAAAATGCCATTTGATTAGCCTCATTTTTTTCTTGATCGAATATAAAGTATCTATGAAATTTTGAGTGCTCATACCCCACATATCCTGTCCTTGGTTTGAGGCTTTCAGGGTGCATTCTTCTCTGTTGAAGATTTCCAAAACTCCTGAAATATATATAGAACGACCCAAGCAATAGTTACGCGTAAAACAAATGCATTTAATTGATAGATTTTAAGTAAGGGAAAACTCGACTAAGAGTTTTGTACGACCTCAATAGTCGAGTCGCGTCTAGTCGAGATATACTTGAGAGTCTTCTCAGTCTAGGATAACAATAGTTCAGTTAACTGAATACCCTCAAGTGATGTCAGAAATAGCTGTAGTATGCAAAGCCTATTTTATTGAAACCATGTTCCTTCAAATATCAAGTAGTCACCATGTGAAAGAAGCATTCTTTAACATCCCAACCTGCATATAGACAACAGTGTCCCGAAATCAAAATAAACCCAAAAAAACCAGTAAACCGCACGAAAAAATACAATCAAACTGTTCTCAAACGACACGGTCACGTGACACATTAGCGTACCATATGGTGATTGAGAAACAAAAGCGAAAGTTTCCATAAAAGAAATTCCATCCGTTAATACCGCCGATTATAACTAGAAATATTCACCAAAGCCATTTTTCATAGAATAAAATATTATCCATGGCAGACGACGACTTGACTTCTAAAAATTGCGTTTGGGTTCCTGATAAGGACGAGCTCTTTGTCCGGGGCTCGATCACAGACTACTTAGCCAACGGAGTTATCCGTGTGTCGATCAAGAATGGCGTACAAGAGGAGATCAGAGAGATCGAACAAAAGCTGGTGGAAAGCTGTAACCCGGCAAAATTTAATAAATGTGAGGATATGGCGGAACTTACCCATTTGAACGAACCTTCGGTGATCTACAACTTGTTTCTTCGGTATAATGATGACTTGATCTACACTTACCTGGGTCTTTTTTTGGTAGCAATTAACCCATACAAGAGACTACCTATCTACGAGAATCTGGTGCTCAAAAACTTTCATGGACTGGTGCCGAAGAGTGATGAGAAATTGCCTCCGCACATATTTTCCATCGCAGAGAATTCCCATCGAAATCTAGTTGCAAACGGTAAGGATCAGTCTATTTTGGTAACAGGTGAGAGCGGTGCTGGTAAGACTGAAAACACCAAGAAGATTATCCAGTATCTCTCGCTGATCTCTACGCTGTCCGATAGTGTGTCCTCTTTTGAAGAAAAAGACGATATCCACGAGAAGATTTTACGCGCCAACCCGATCTTGGAAAGTTTTGGAAATGCAAAGACCATCAAAAACAACAACTCTTCGCGGTTTGGTAAGTTCATCAAGATTTATTTTGACCCAAAGGGCCTTATCAGTGGAGCTACCATCGATTACTACTTGCTTGAAAAGTCCCGAGTGTCCCACCAGCTGAAAGCAGAGAGAAATTACCACGTGTTTTATCAGTTACTTCTGGGAGAGACAGAAGATCAATTAAAATCCAAGTACTCACTTCTGAATGATTACTCCAAGTACAAATATTTAAGCTCATCTGCTGGTACAATCCCACAAGTGGATGATGCGAAAGAATTTCGCCACTTGAAGGAATCATTTCGCGTTATGGGATTCTCTGACTCAGAAGTAGAGAATATCTTTGCTGGCTTAGCTATTATATTGCACTTGGGAAATGTAGACTTTATGTCTTGGAAATCTGATCAGGCAAGTTTTGCCAAAGGCACCAACATTGACGTCATTGCCGGTTTGCTTGGGGTAGATGAAGAAGAGCTTTCTAGAAACCTATTGAAGCCCAAAGTTAAGGCAGGAAGGGAATTCATGCACAAGCTGCAGAAGGCTTCCGAGGTGAAGAGTTCCATTGATGCGTTTGCTAAACACTTGTACGAGAAATTGTTCCAATTTATCATAACCCGCATAGATGCCTCCTTAATGGCAGATGATGTTTCCATGGACCATTTCATTGGAGTTTTAGATATTGCTGGGTTTGAGATTTTCGAGATTAACTCATTTGAGCAGCTTTGTATCAATTACACCAACGAAAAGCTACAGCAGTTTTTCAACCATCATTCATTTATTCTTGAGCAAAGCGAGTATCTCCGAGAAGACATTCAGTGGGAATACATTGACTTTGGACAGGATCTCCAGCCAACGATTGATTTGATCGAGACTAAACAACCTATGGGAATCCTTGAAATTCTCAATGAGCAATGTATTTTACCGAAGGCTTCGGAAGAGACTTTTATGGACAAATTGCTTCAAACCTGGGCTAATGGTGAAACTAGACAATTCAGACCAAATAAGGTCAGGTCAGGTTTCATCATTGACCATTATGCCGGGTTAGTTGAATACAATATTGAGGACTGGCTCCAGAAAAATAAAGATCCAGTCAGTGAAAATGTTTTGAATCTTATGCCTGAGTCTAGTGACCCTTTCATCAGGAATCTATTTGCTTCCACAGCAGAAATGGAGAGTCCCGTGAAAAGAAATGGGAAGTCCGCAAAATTAAAGACCGTCACGCAAAAGCATAAGGAACAGCTCTCGAATCTTATGCATCAGCTTGGCAGCACGGAACCCCACTTTGTCAGATGCATTTTGCCCAACTTGAGTAAGAAATCAAACAAGTTTGACAAGGAATTAGTCCTTCATCAACTTAGGTGCAATGGTGTTTTGGAGGGTATCAGAATAGCCAGAGCGGGGTATCCTAACAAAATGACTTTCGAAGAATTTTTCAGCCGGTATTCTATTCTTAGCAATGATGACGTCTTTACCAAAAACTTCAAAACGAACTGTGAGCTTATACTCAAACATATCGAATTGAAACCAGAATCTTTCAAAATTGGTATCACAAAATTGTTTTTCAAGAACGGAATTTTGGGCCAGCTCGAGGAGCTTCGTGATGCAAGCATTAAGCGCCATCTTGCAAGCTTCCAAAGTGTTACCCGTGGTCAAATTGCCCGTACCAAAATCAAAAAGCAAATAGCCATTATACAAGCGTCTCAAGTTGTGGCAAGGAACTTTCAAAAAATCGACGAGCTTGTTAATAATTCAGGGAGCCCATGGTTAAAGCTCTTCGTCAGGTTGAAACCGTTACTAGAGGACTCTGTTAAGGTCTTGGATACCAGAGCAATGAATGAAAGCTTGAAGCAAATCAATGGAAAGTTGAAGGAGACAGAGACTGCTAAATGTGCCTTAGAATCAGAGAACGCGTCGCTCAAGGAACGCCTCAACGTCCTAGAAGATGAAATTATTAAAGCCACCGAGTCTGCTAGCCAGAAAATGGAGAAATTGAAAGTTCTTGAGAGGGAAGAAAATACTAGAAATTTGAAATTGGAGGACACTTTGAGACAATTATCTGAGATTCAAGCAGTGAGTGCCACTCTAGCAAAGGATAAGGTAGAACTTTCGACGAAGCTTGAAGAATCTCAAAAGTTAATACATCAGATGGAGAAACAGCTCAAATCGCTCGAGGAAGAAAGAGATGTGCAACTTGAGGCGATAAACAATCTCGAGAACAAGATCAAGGAAAAAGCTTCTGTCGATACTGATTACCAGAAGGCTATGTCTGTCATCAAAGTCCTTGAACAAAAGTGTAAAAGCCATAGTGAGGTCACAAAAAGCCTAGAGGTCAAGAAAAAAGAATACGAAGAGAAAGATAATGAACTCCAAAGATCTCGTTCTCTCGTCAGCAGCCACGAAAATAAAATCACTGAGCTTGAAACACTTCTTCAAAGCTCTTCAACTGAAAGGAAAGAATTATCCAAAACCATCCTGGAACAAAAACTGTACGCTTCTACAAGACTCAAAACGTTGGAGGATGAAACACAGCTGCTTAACATTGAAATTGAACGTCTCAAAGCTAAAAAGTCAATTCTCGAAGATTCTATCGCAACTCAAGAACGAAAATTCAAGATGGATATCGAAAAGCTTCTGGACCAGAAGCAAAAGGATATTGATGGTCTTAAAAAAGACTTGAAGGTCGCATCTGAGAGAGTAACCAACTTGGAGAAGGATATTGGTAGCATGCGCGAAGAGTTAACCGCTGAAATTCAATCCAAGAAAACTTTGGAACAGAAGTTAAAGGATCTTACACAAAGTCTAAAGGCTCACGAGGACTTGAAGCAAACTTTGAGCGATGAAAAACAAAAGAATTCTGAGCTCCTTTCGGACCTTAACGCACAGAAGGAATCCCTTAGTCAGCACATCGAACGTCATGAAACATCACTCGCAGGTTATGAAAAGATGAAGAATGAGGTTTTTTACCTCACCAGAACCAATGCGGAGTATTCGGAACAGATAAATTCTCTTCGAGAGCAGATAGAAGTGCTCGAGTCGAAGGTGCAAGACAAGGAAAATATACCTCAAAGAAGCCCAAAGATTGATCCAAATATCGCTAGCGAGTATATTAGCATCAAAGCTAAACTAAACGAGCAAAGTGCCGTCATTCGAAATGAGAGGTTCGAGAATCAGAAACTTTCAGAAGAAGTTCGTATGCTCAGGCAAAAAGTGAGCGATAGCTTCGAAAGTCCTCTGAAGAGAAGCGAGGCCCGCAGATCCCTTGCTAGTGGCGATGATATGCGATTGAATCAAATTATTGATTCTAGGTTGTCAGAAGAAGTCAAGGAGTTGAAAATCCAATTAAAGCAAGAAGAGGGAAATGCTTTACGCGCAGAAAATTATGCCATTGAACTCCAAAAAAAGCTTAATAGATTTCAAGCAACAAGGGGTATCAACACTTTCACTGACTACGAAGCCAAATTCAAGGAATCCCAAACTCGAGTAGAGGAGCTAGAGAAGAAGATTGTGTCGATAATAAGCGAATCTCTGGAATTTTCACCCGATCTTGGCCGACATGCCATGTCTAGAAGCAACAGTTTGGGATCTCTAAATCCACAAAGCTCAGCCGATTTTGCGAGAATCTATAATGATATCAATGTTACTTTGAAATCCACGAGAGACGAGTTGAGTAAATCGAAGAGTGAAATTTTGCGATTGAAATCTTTGTTAAGAGAGAGTGAGGATGAACTCTATGAAATTAAGAGAAGCAATGTGAAGTTTTCGGTTCGTGACTATGAGGAGCAGTTGGCTAAGATGAAGATCACGAATAACACCATTTCCGAAAAAAACATTGAGGTCCAACAGTTACTTGAAAAGTATAAGGATAGAAGTGAAGAGTACTTCGAAAAGCTTGAACTTGCTGAATCTGCTGTGACGATAAGTAAGAGACACGAAGATTTGGCACGTCAGGAACTTGAAGAAAAGAGCACTGAGCTAAAACTCATCAAAGAGGAAATGAGAGCAAGTGAAAAAGTCATCAAGAACTTGAGACAGGACAATAACGAGATGGAGACAAAGCTCAAAGATGCGGTTAATAAAGGAGAGAGATTGCAAGGTCAAGTGAAGACTTTCCAAGAGAAAATCAATTATTTGAATGATGTCTATGGCGACCGGAAGAATACCATTGAGCAGCATAAAGAGGAAATCAAGTCGTTGCGAGATGACATTAAATTCAAACTTGAGAAGGAGACTGAGATCATCAAGGAAAACAAGCGACTCACCATCGATAATGACGAGCTTTTGAGAGTCAAGGAGGAAGTTCTCGCCGAAAACAAAGAAGTTAATGATGAGAACGAACAGTTGGTTCAGCTGAACGAAACTCTCAAAACGAGAGTTTTGCAACTTCAAAACGAGAAGCAGGTGCATGAAAGGAAGATTGACCAAAACAACAAGCAAATTGAGTCGCTCAGAGGTATCGTTGAAGAGAATGGTCGTCAATTGGAGGCACTTAATGCTTTCAACCATAATCTCGAGCAAGATAAGGAAGACCTCGAACGTGAAGTCTCGAGTCTTTCAGACCAGCTCAATAATGCAAACCAAAGCCTTAAGATACTCCAAGACCACGTTGAGAATTTGGAAGAAGAGAAGAAGCAAAACAAGCTTGAATTGGAAGATCTCAGAGGCAGATGGGATAATAGCGACGGAAGGTATAAAGAAGCCAGGACAGAAAATCTAGTCACCGTTCAAGAAAACGAAAGTTTAAAGACGGTGAACTCCGAATTGAGACGCAAGGTTGGCGACTTAGAAACCAAGCTCTACTCAAATGAACAGCTTAGGTATTTGGAGAGTAACGTGACGCGACTCAACGATGAAATTGACCGATTGAAGCATCAAATTTCAGATGGTGACCTGAGAGAGCAAGTTCTTCGCAAAAAGATTTCTACGCTTGAATATGACAAAGAGAGCAAAAGCCTGCAATTGAAGAGATACAATGACGAGAACTTCAATTATCAAAATATGATTGGCCAATACAAGGGCAAGATCGAGTATCTCTTCCAGGAGAATAGCGAGAAAGATTTGAAAATTAAAGCACAAGAAAGAGAACTCGCGCTGCTCAGAGAGAAATTTCTTCTTTCCGAAAGGGAAAGGCTCATTGCAAATTAGGAATGGTTAATAGCTTGGTGATCGCTTATTCGCGGGGTGTTTTCTTAGATTCAATTTGGCTAGCGAAAGTGAGCGCAATTATTTCTTTAGTTGGGTAAACCGAGTGATTTTAAAGTTAAAGTGAAGCAGTAAATGCCGCAACGAATACTGTAGAAGGTTTAGAAAGGTTTCCCCAATTTAATTGGCATGTAGAGCCGGGGCGTTTTCGCTGAGAGGGGTTACAGAATACGGCTGATTCACAGACCCAATCAATAGCTGGGGAAAACGACGCATGAGGCCAAGTGCACAGGGTGAAACGCAAATTCTAGATGGTGGTCATCCCCGGTGGCACGTGGAATTCTGCGGCGAGGGCACACGTGGGTCAATCGCTGGTGTTTCTATTGTTCAGTCGCATATGTCTGCACACGGGACGCACCTGAGAAATTTGCACCCACGTGGTAGACGCATGAAACGCTAATTTCTGGTAATTTGTCACACTACCTCTACCGTTCCCCGTAGACAATGAAAACTCCAAGATTTTTTTGTCGGCAAGCCCAGAAAAAAAATCCTTTCAGAGAGCATTTTTCTGGGCTGTATGTGGAGATGACTTTGACAGTGACAGAAGCCCATGGACCCTTAACATCTACAGAATGAGCATCGTTTTAACAAGGCCTTTTCTGTGAATTGGGCCCGGTGAGTGCCTGGGAAAGTAATTATTAGGGAGGTTTGGATAGAGTGGGTTTTGCATGCACGAGGCGCTCGTGGGTACCCGTGGGCACCCATTTGGTGCGGAAAGCGAGGGCGAGTGCCGTGGGAATTACTGGGATTACCCGAATTAGTTTCTTTTTTTCTGCGGCGCTCATCGTATCCCCATGTAATGAGGATAACATGCATGCTAATTAAAATTAATTGATTACAACCATTGGGAGTATATAACCGGTGGGAATTCCCGGGATATACCGCTTTTTTCAGTAGAATTTTTTCAGCACTTGAGCTTCTCACACATTCTCATACTTATACCTAAATAAAAATGACCGAGATTCAGCATTCAAAAGAAGTCAGTGGCTCTGGTGGTAAGACTGCCTTCAAGGATTACGTCGGAAAGTTTGCTCACATTGAGGATCCATTGGAGAGAAGAAGATTGGCATTGGAGGAAATTGACAATGCTGGTTTTGGATGGACCCAAGCAAAGATGATTTTGATCGCTGGTGTCGGTTTCATGACTGACTCTTACGATATCTTTGCTATTAACTTGGGTACTTCTATGTTGGCCCACGTTTTTTGGCAAGGAACCATTCCAGACTCCACTAACACTTTGATGAAGGTTTCTACTTCCGTTGGTACTGTCATTGGTCAATTGGGTTTTGGTTTCATGGCTGACGTTGTTGGTCGTAAGAAGATTTACGGTTTGGAATTGATAATCATGATTGCTGCTACCATTCTTCAATGTACCATTGGTCACTCTCCAGCAATCAATTTCGTTGCTATTTTCGCTACCCTCAGAGTTATCATGGGTATTGGTATTGGTGGTGACTACCCATTGTCTTCGATTATTTCTTCCGAGTTTTCTACTACCAAGTGGAGAGGTGCTATCATGGCTGCCGTGTTTTCCAACCAAGGTTTGGGTCAATTGTTTGCCGGTCTCGTTGCTCTTATCGTTGTTTCTGCTTACAAGTCTGACTTGGTGTTTGCTAACAACTCTAAGCAGTGTGTGGGTGCCTGTGTCAAGGCTTGTGACCAGATGTGGAGAATCTTGGTCGGAATGGGATGTGTTCCAGGTTGTATTGCTTTGTATTACAGATTGACCATTGCTGAATCTCCTCGTTACTCCTTGGATGTTGAACAACTGGAAGGCTTGGAGAAGGTTGCTGACGCTGAGGCCGCTTTGGACATTGCCGCTGAGGAAATCGCCCCACCTAAGGCTTCCTTGAAGGATTTCCTCCACCACTTTGGTCAATGGAGATACGGTAAAATTTTGTTTGGTACTGCCTTCTCTTGGTTCACTTTGGATGTTGCTTACTACGGTTTGGGTTTGAACACTGCTGTTATCTTGAAGACTATTGGTTACGCTTCCTCTAAGAACGTCTACAAGTCTTTGCGTAACACTGCTGTCGGTAACTTGATTTTGATTTGCGCCGGTTCCTTGCCAGGTTACTGGGTCTCCGCTGCTACCATTGACACCATTGGAAGAAAGCCAGTTCAACTTGGAGGTTTCATCATTCTTACCATCATTTTCTGTATTCTTGGATTTGCTTACCACAAGATTTCTGACCACGGAAAGTTGGCCCTTTACGTTCTTGCCCAATTCTTCCAGAACTTTGGTCCAAACACCACTACTTTCATCATCCCAGGTGAAATTTTCCCAACCAGATACAGATCTACTGCTCACGGTTTGTCTGCTGCCTCTGGTAAGGTTGGTGCCATTGTTGCCCAAACATGTATTGGTACTTTGATTAACCACGGTTGTGGTGCCAAGAACTCTTGTTTCTTGCCTCATGTCATGGAGATCTTTGCTCTCTTCATGTTGCTCGGTGTTTTCTCTACCTTGTTGATTCCTGAGACCAAGAGAATGACCTTGGAGGAGATCTGTGAGAAGTACCACGGTGAGGTTGACTCTACCAAGCTCGGTGCTGACAGATACGTCACCCAACAGGCCGACTCTTCGGACTCTGAGTTGAAAAACTAAACATTCTTATCCCCTTTCTTATAGACTTTTAATTACTTGTCGCTTGCATTAATATAATAATTACGTGAACTTTATCTAAACATCCCAAATATTCTGTACTTTTACTACTTAATGAGGATAAAGCCCTTGTTTGAATTTCCTTCTCAAGTATATTTGATTCTATTTCTAACTGTTTTGTTCATTTTTCTAACACCTTGACAACAGAATCTAATACATTGTCAAATACACCCACGCTGGGGCGGTGCTTAGTACGGCTCCAGTCCGCATCCTTGTAAACTCCCGTCCGTAAAAGAATAGATTCCCAGCCATTCGCGTTGGCTCCATGGATGTCCGACTCAGGATTATCTCCAACCATGTAAATTTTAGTGAAGGGCAGCCCTACAGGCTCTTCGTTCAACGGAGGCATGAACCCGTGAGCCTTATGGCCATGGAGGATTTTGTTCCACTCGATCAACACCCAATGGGCATAATCATACTGGATTTTAAACGGCTTTCCTAAAATAGTCAGTTCTAGGATCTCTGGGTGACTGAGTTCATTGGTTTCCGCGTAAAGACGCTCAACCATCATGCGAAATGCACCTTGCCCGAATCTAGGCAAGTTATAGTCGTTGGCCCACAAGTAATCATTGTTGCTGAAGACTATAGGTATAGCCGGCTTTGCTTTGTTAGTCTGAGGTGGTTCTCTTAGGGTACCAACAACACCGTTTTCCGAGTTAAGCAAGTCACTGACGATCTGAATGTCTGTTCCCATATCCCGTGGATCATTAAACACAAGAATGACATCGATTGGTTTGGTCAAATCCACATCCTGTGCATATTTGGCCAAGTCCTGTTCACTGCTTTGGTGGTGGGGTGCCACAGAGGGAGTCTTGCGAACAATATCCATGGGTGTAATAACATCCTTATACCCGTAATTAAGGGCAGCGTGGCGTGCCTTGTCATTGACTCCTCCAACTACCAAAACACGGTTGTATTTCCCACTTTGTGCCCAAGCTCTCATAGGCGTGTGGCTTTGAACAATCTGCAAAGGTGAAATATCAATGTCGAGTTTCTCGGAAAGAAATTCCACACGAGACTCTTCAGAAACGCCTCCGCCATTTGTGAGAAGAATAAATGGGACTTTTTCTTGGTTCAACAACGCAAGTGCCTGGTGTGCTTGTGGGATAGCCTTATGTCCCCGGAGAAGTACGCCATCAATGTCAAAAACAAATGCTTTAGAAGATTGTTTGGATAAGAATCTTACCAGACTCCATTTCAGGATATTTTTGAGTGTATTTGAGCTATACTTCATGCAATTGCCCAACATTGTTGTAGAAAAATAAGGTTAGATATTTATGGCAGTTTGGTCGCACAAGTTTGGCCCGAGGTCTGATACGAGATAAGCGGGCATGGTTTCGCAGATTAGGAATGAAGATTGATTCTGCATTATTAATTCCCCTTTTAAGCACGTGGTGAGTCCGTTGAAAATAAATAATATAAAAAAAGATAAAAGGCTTTTTCTTTTAGCATTTTGAAAATATACTTAATCCAGAACAATAAGTATTTATATATTAATATATATATATGCACCTGTTTTGCTATTTGCTTATTATGATTGGACACGCGTTTTATGAACACTCGCCTTCTGAGAAAGCAGTATAGAATGCTTGAACCACAATGAATAAATTTGAATAAATTTGAGCCATGCAAAGTTTTTATTAAATAGATTTTAGGAGGCTATATGCAAACTTAGATATATGCTACAGGGACGAGGCAAGCTTTTGCAACACTCCAGTTATTTCCGTCATGGAATGTCCTTCCTCAACGACCCAGTCTTCCTTCAGAAGAGGAGATAATATTCCACAGGCATACCCAGCAACGAAAAGTCCCGGTGGCCTAGATCCAAGGGCCTCAACAGCAGCTGGGGCTTTTGCTAAGGTAGTGCGGATGATTCTTTGGTCCGGGCAAGAGGCTCTCTCGACAATAGCCACAGGTAAATCTGCCACCCATTTCTTTTCGGTGATGAGATGGGGAATTAAATCCACAATCCGGTGTAAGGCCATAAGGAACACAGTTGTTCTGGACTCAACAAAATCAGGCAAATTGGGCAAAGCACCTCTGCGGCCAGTACCTGTACAAATGAGAACTTGGTCAGCAACATCCCGGTGGGTTGCTGGGATGTTTGAGTATACGGGTGCAGCGAGGGCGGATGTGATTCCCGGTAAGACTTTTGGCACATAGCCATGGGAACTGAAGAAAAGGTACTCTTCTCCACCACGACCAAAAATGTACGGGTCACCTTGTTTGAGACGGACCACCTTTTCGCCTCGTTGTAATCCTTCAAGTCCCATGGTGAGAAGCTCCTGCTGGGCTCTTTCGGCATTACCAGGGAATTTCCTGGCAATGAATAATTTGGTTCGCTTTTGAGGAATCAAGTCTAAGACCTGCTGTGGCACGAGTTTGTCAGCTAAAATCAAATCTGCCGTATGTATTTCTTGGAGAGCCCCTAAAGTGAGCATGGAGACTGATCCAGGACCAGAACCCACGAGAGAAATGGTACCTTTCTTATTTTCCTTCTCTTGAACATGGTCAGACGTACAGGTATACTCTGCAGTGAGGGTATCCATGGTGATATGTGCAAGCTTGTCTAGGGGGTAGTATTCCACAATTTGGGAGAGAAACCTAGCTCTTTGAGCAGCCTTCTGCTCTACAGTCATATTGAATTCCTTTACCAACGCATTTAGTCTGGAAGTGGTCACAGCATCTTCATCGTCGCCACCTATTTCTGATATATCATGTTCCTGAAGCTTCTGACGAAGTTCCCCAACACGATCGCATATTTCTCCCATATTTGTGGGAAGTTTCGAGACGAGTTCTCTCTTGATTCGGGAGGCAAGTTTGCAGCCTTTACCAGATGTTGTGACACCCAACTGAAAGCCACCGTTGCTGTATGTGGAGAGTAAAGTAAATGTACAGAGATCAGGAGAGTCCGTGACATTGACAGGGATCCGTAGGCGGCGACATAGAGTAGAAATCTCTAGCTTTGCATCAAGTTGATCTAGGTTCAATGCAACAAACACCTTGTCCACGACACCATCAATTTCCACACGGCCCAACGTCGTGAGAAACTCTTGTTTGAAATCATTCTGTAGCAACTTTACTTTACCCGCTGAAATAAGGTCTTGGAGGGAGATGGGGAATGATTCGATCGGACTATTCTGCACGAGAATTGGTTTTGCACCGGCTGCTAGGATGGAATTGACTCTCAATGATGCAATATTTGAGTTTCCGCCCACCACAAGGTGAACTTCATTGGAACAATTAAGAGATGCAAGTAAGTTCATGCTGGAATACACGAATGAATCGACGGATAAAGTTAATCTAAGGTGTTCTCAAAACTGCCCGTTGAAACATTATATGACTAAAGGGCCATTGATTATCACACTGCACGTGATTCGTTGCAATGGATCTTCCGCATCTTTCACCTTATGTGCAAGGCCATATCTACTTTTTTTTTTTTCAACTGTTTTTCGCGATGGTGCCCAGAGTTGAAATGCGCGTAAGTACGAAGTTTGACGTAATCTTAATTGGAATCGTGACCTAACGGAGTTTGACTAACTTGGTATAAGCCTAATCCTGATAGCTTCTACCTCAGTGCCATAATCTGTAGTTGAAAGAGTTAGTATTAACAGTGCAAAAGAAAGAAAAAGGTTAAGCTAAAGCTCGTACGTTTACCAAAGACTATATATTTTATATGAAGAATATGTTCTTTGGGTCTTCGACATCTTAGACATCTCAGCTATTATTGCAATAATAATCACGGTTTGCAAGAAATTCGTTGCCGACTTGATCCCTTCTCTTGGAGCTTTTTTTTTTTTTTTTTTTAAAAAAAAAACTTCATTGATTGTCTCGTACTCCAGCTCTTCACCAGAACAACCCTAGTTCTTGGTCATTTACCGTCACTTGAATACCGCCATTATCTACAAATTTCTTTGGAGAATCCGGTTTATCTTTGTTGCGGTCATGTGTCGAGCCGAAGAAAAAAAGAGATACTGATGTTGCTAATATGGTAGACTCGGAAAAATATTCTCTAACTATACTAGAAAACGAACAAGTAAAAAAAAAAAAGAAGTAGCCGACTTTCGAGTCTATTATACAATTAATACCTGGTCCCGAGGCTCTCGTAGAACAAAAAAAAAAATATGATTCACGTGCTCTTGGCGCTGGAAGTTCGGCTACTCGCATCATGCTGGTATATTTTCCTGAATGGAATTCGTACACGAAAACTTTGCCATCCTACTTTCGTATACGATTTCAGAAAATATATTATGGCGTAATTCTAGTGCGACACAACGTACCGCTGTGCTGCACACTTTGAAAAACTCTGCCGAGCCCCATTCCCTCCGAAGATGCAGAACATATGGTCACAAGATAAACGCATATACGAGAATTTATTTATATGGCTGTGCTTTGTCAATCTTGTGAGTAATGCCAAAAATCGGCCCACATGGGAAGCATAATCTTAATACGCTTATTGTCCTGAAAATGTATAGCTTTCAAAGAACATAAATTAAGAATTCAGCCAAAATGTAACAGATTGCACTGGAAAAACCACGAAAAGAAAATTTACGAATATAATGTCTCAAGAAACTAATGCTCGTCATTTTTTTAAACTCCTTCTATATGAAGACCCCTGGGTTTGAAGTGGTGTAAGTATTTGGCACTCGATTAGACATCCCGATTGCAGAGGTGTGTCGCACGGTCAGCTGATTTCCATAATCCTTTTAGTAGAGGGGTGAGCTGGACCAGAAGTCGAATTGCTTTTGTTTAACCTGCACCAAATTTCCTGGATGAAGTGCACATTCGCAATTTTACAGGCACGATTGGGCACTTGTGGCGAATGAAAACAAGCAAGGGAAAGACTTCACAACTCCGCTGCACGTGATGCATGAAAGTATTTTTCTGGTCTTAAGTTTTAGTTTGGGCATAGAGAAGCATCACAGTACCAAAATAAGATGGCCGCTAAGAGACATCTTGGTTTAGGAAAGGCAGCTGCTTCAAAGAAACAGAAATCCTCTGAAGCAGAGACAATTCCCGCTTCTTCTGCCGCTACTTCTGCTCAGGAAAATGAACTTACCGTGGAATTGGGAGAAGAGGTGAATGCCAATGATGCGATGGGCCAACTCCGGGCTTTATGGAGGGATTTTATTAAGGCACAGGATAGGAGCGAGCTTAAGGTCAATGGAATTATTCATGAATGTGACCGTCTTTTGAGAAAGGCTCACGTCAGAGACGTGAAAGCAAATGGAGGTGCAATTGTACAAGACTCTGTCAATGGGCACCAGGAAAATGGAAAGGTATTAGATAAAGTAGATGAGATAAGCGATGAAGAGGAAATCGAACTCACCGGTGAATTCTATGGTATTTACGGCTTAGCCTTATCTTCTTTGGCGTTTTTCTACACAGAAGAACCAACGAAAGTGGAAGAATTTTTCAATGAAGCAAAGGACAGAATCAACGTCGGGAAGCTGAAATATCCCGACTCAATTTCTTTACTTTTCGCTGAAGCACGTGTCCTTATTAACGAAATTCCCTTGACATCTATCAGTCCTTTGACTGTTGAAAGTAAAGTCAGCAAGGAACACAGAGACGTCGCTTCTCTTCTTGACGAGTGTCTTTCTGTGTGGGAAAGGGCAGAGAAGTTGTCGGAGGAAAGGAAGCAGTACAAGTATTACAACTTAGAAAACTCCGATTTCTTGCAGGCTCTTGACGATTTACTCGACATGGTGGACAATTTTGGCAGAGAACCCGCAGAAGGCAAGGATAGCGATGTCGAGGAAGATGATGACGATGAGCTTATACTTGGCCCAAAACACCCGTTATTCGCCATTGGAGAGACCGACAAGTATAACTTATGGTGGAGAGAACACACACAAAGATTTCTCAACAATCTCAATGAAAAAATACGATCAGAGAACATCCCCGAGAGCAAAAGCCGTGACGCCAATTTAATTTTGCGCAGGGAATTGAGCAAAAGACTTGGCCAATCGTTGTTATTGGAAGCAGAGGAGCCATCCAATGTGTTCACCACATTGACTTACTACAGCAAGGATCAAACTAGCTTAAACGGACTCACGAGAGAGGAGGCAAGAAGAATCGGCCAAGACTTACTTACTAAGGCACTTCAATACTTGAAAGTTGCGCAAGATGAGGAGGAGCCTGATTCTTGGACTGCTTTGGCCGAGGCCATGATATCTTTGGGAAACATGTACGATTTGGACAGCAATGAACAGGAGTCGATTTACAAGGAGGCAGAGGAAATCTTGGTGAGGGCCAACAATGCCACCAATGGAAGATACGAGAAGATTCTTGAAAATTTGACTCAGGCATAGACAAAAGGAAGGCGAATCTTAGACTAATAAATGAGGGCAATACTTGAAGAGTATACAAGATCAAATCTAAAAAGAATGATTTCTTTTATTAAGGAAAGATTTAGTAGACATAATATTAATAGTGACTTGAACCAACCCCTTACAAGATGATTTCTATAAACGATTATAAATTGTCACACTCTATGCTTTGAAGGGCCGAATAGTTGCGTCTGGCGCAACATCGAAACAACCAAAGGAGACTTTTAAAATGGTATTATATGCGTGATGAAATGGTGCTTTCATTTTGGAGCTTCAAAGCGTTTCTTTCGTGGGCACTATCCTTGCAGAATTGCAAACCGGAACACGCGTGGTCCTCTAACAAACGGTGCTTGGCACAAAACTTCCCGTGGCACTGGCCACAATCGCCAACCATGCGGAGAGGGGTCGAGGAGCAGTTCTTGAAGGAGCACCGGTTTTTCTTTGTCTTCTTTCTTGGTGCTACTATTGCGTTCTCGACCGGCGACAACTGAGGCGAAGCTAATGGGGTTTCGATACCTTCACTCATAAGAATGACTGTGATGCTATCATTCTCTGGGCGAACTTTAAGCATATCTAACGATTGGTAATAGGGTGCAAGCTTATACCCGTTGTAGATAAGCTTGAAGTCTGGGGGCAACTTGACTGAGGTCGGGCATCCTACCTTGGCTGCCTTGCGCAAGTCGTCAACCGTGGAGTTATTTGGAATCGTGACCGCAAAAGATATTTCGGTCGATAATCTGAAAGTGACTCTCATTGTACCAGGGTTAAGTTTATATGGATGTTATATGGATGTTATATGGTTGAAGCTTGTGTGTATATATTGAGTATGGATCCTGGGTATGTGTGTATGAAGGAAAAAGAGGTGAAGTGATTCGGGTGATTGGGTTTTCTTTGGGTTGGTAATTCAATTTGACCAAAAAGAAAGGAACAAGCGAAAAGAATTTGTTGCACTTTAATAGAAATTCTGGGCAGACCAAATACTGCTCGTTTTTGTTATTGGGGTTTCAAGAAGATATCCGATTGTGGCAATTAGTAGTGTGGCGATTCTAGTATGGAGACCTAATTCGTGAGCAAAGAGAAAAAACCACTAAAGTAGTCGGGGTAGAGAAAATTGGTCTAGCTGAGACTATGCGGGATGGGATACCTGAAGCTAATCGACGGGAAAATGTTTTATGTAGAGTTCAAAGATTAAGTGGAGGACTAAGGAAGAATAAGTTGTTGACTATTAGTAAGTGTGGAGCCCAGATGCGGCACATAGCCGGTGGTCACTCAGGCTCTTGGCGGACCATACCAGAGCAAAATCCCGTACGAGAATACAAAACTGGGGGAGATAACAATGCGCTCGCGGTGGCAAACCAATGACTCGTCGGAAGAACAAAAAAAGAAATACAAGAAAGATGAAGGTGCATACGAGTGAGAAAAATACCAGAAAAGAAGCATAGCGCAGGTGCTTTCTCAGCACAACCGACTATATATTTTTTTTTACCTTTGATGTGGATCTTACCCGGAAATCAATAATAAACAGCAAGGATATAGTTTGTTAGTGTTTGTTGGTTTTTATCTCAAGAGTGCATGTGAGTCCAGGAACGTATCATAGCTACGTCATTGTAGACGAATACTATTCTGGTTTCAGATTATGCACGTGATCGGAAGTCATGTGCACTTTTGGGTCTGAGGATGAAGGTGTGTGAACGTTTTCCAATGACCGAGTTCAGTGAAAGGTGGTGAACTTGTTTCTCCATCATACAAGAACAAATCAGGTCGGGAGTTCGTAGGATTTTACTCCGGCTTAGAATAATAGTGACTTAGTATCGGGGATTTTCGAACATTTGGCATCATACCTACTTCAAAAATCAGCTAGAGTCAGGTTCTCACAGGCCCATAACCTAATAATAAGTTTAGAGGTAAAAATCGATTGTCCAATAATAAATCCCAGGTTGCCTACTTTCAAATTACTCAAATCTTATTGCCAACCTTTACAAGCAAGCTAGTTTTGTATCCTTTATTTTATATATAATCCTTTTAAATTTCCCAATGTACCATATTTTGCCTTTTTATTCTTCGATCTCAGATCAGAATTAGATCATCTCAAACGGATCTGCTCGTCTTTCAGCGGAGTCGAAGCTAATATGATCTATAGTTCTCAAATTGCTGTCGCCAATATACCTGGCCCCAACATGATTGACTGGTCTCATACTCAAGGAACGCGGTTCATTGGCCTTGAGGTTTAAGTTTGCGGGGATAGGTGTGCACAACACAACCTGCAACATGACGATAAAGGTGTAAAAATTCATTTTGATAAAGTCTGATTATTGAAGGGTAATGCTGTTTGATGTTTTTTTTTTTTTCTTATGTTTGTAGTCCGAAGATTAGCAAGTTGGGATGGATCTCTGAAAGTTCACAACGGAGTTTGTTGGTGAGCAAAGTATTAAGTCAAGATAGAACAGTCCCAAGGTGAGTTGTAAAAATGATAAAGTAGTAAAACAAAATTCTAACATAAACTTAAAACCAGGGGTACCCTGCCATTTATATGACAAGCGTATGCCTTGAGACGGTTTTTCTTAATGCAAGATTTTGCGGCACGCCTAGCGTGCATGCGTTTCATATTGAAAACGTACCCTTCTGGGCCACCGTACGCGAGCATGCCTGTGATACTAGGCCATGAACAATGGTTCCCCTTGTTCTGGGGCCAGATTGGGCGCTTCCTAATTTAAATGTTACATTCATTTTGCATTTTTCTTTTTTAGCAGTTCGGTCCAACACATTCAAGACGATTCTCAAAAATGTTTATTTCTCTATCCTATGAAAGACCATCTGTTTTCCAACACGGTTGCATAGTATCGTCCTTGTTTCAGAAAATTCGCTACTCGCTATGCCCGTGCCTTTCCCTCAGCCTCTGTTTATTTTCTGAGCTGGCGATTCGCGGCCCCACTGGTCATGCCAAACTGTCGGTGAAAACCGTGCGCAGCCTTGGCTCAGGTGTCTCTCGAGACTCAGAGGCGCAGTCGTCGTGACGATTGCACCGCTGAAATCCTTTCGGGGGAAATGACCTGGTGCAGCTCAAGAATGTAATCTAGCTAAGGTCTTTGGGGAAATAGGCCAGTTTAAGTTATAGATTGAAGGCACGGAAAGGTTTGTTCGTAACCAGCAAACAAAAACGATCCAAGAAAATTAAAGATTAAGTTTATCAAAGCCGCGAATCCTGGCTCCGTTTTCGTGTTGGTGTTGTGCCTGCGGCATGCCAAGCTGGAACTGGCCTGGCTCATTGACAAATGAAACTATGCTCAACAAAAGAGAACCAATTTGTGGCTACATTTTTTAATTGCGATCATTTGTCTCTCATTATGTAGCTTTAAATAAAAAAATGCCGATATTCGAACTGTTTTAAAGCAACTGTTTGTCCCCAATACATTCTGGTTTTTGTCTATTTATTCAAGTATTGGCTCTTTGAAGCGGAATTAATTCTTGAGTCGCATCTGATGTGGGGAAGAGAGATTTATTATTGGTACGTTAGGTTAGTTAAAAAGCCAAAGCAAACGAACTTTGCTGGAATCACAAAACAACACTATTGAATTCGATTTTTAGATTCTATTATAAATATTTGAGAACGAGAAAAAAAAAAAAAAAAAAAAAAAAA